>JAVSBS010006782.1:20677-61865 GCA_033124195.1 Coracias cyanogaster | reverse complement strand
GGTGGCGCCGCAACACCGACTTCGGGGGCGGCGCGGAGCGGGACCGCGGCGGGGCCCAGGGCACGGCCCCGGCCTCGGCCCCGGGCAGCAGCTGGGCCGCCTGTCCCGGAACGCAGCCTCAGCCGGGGCCGGCGCTGCCAGCCATGTCGCTCCCGAACCCCAAAGGGCAAAGCAAGCGCCGAGAACCGAGCGGGGAGAGCGAGGCAGGGAGTCGTGAAACCTGCGGAAAGCGCCTGTTGCTCGCTGCGGCCCGCACAGGCTTGGAGGGTTTAATAAACTAGTCTGGGGAGGGGTGAGAATAGCCCGAAGCTCATGAACTGATCCATTTCCCTTTTTTTGTAATTTGAACCCACAGTTCAGAAAAGGAATTTAAATCCAAGGAAGCACTGTGCTTTACAAAACTTCATGTCTGGGCACCCAGATCCCAGACTGCCACAGCGATTAAAAAAATTTTTAAAAAATCTCAAAGGACTGTATAGAGAACACTGATGTTACTGTCTGTTTTACTTACTGAAAAGCTTGGCTATACAGGGGTAAAGCGATTTATCCAAATTACCCCAGACAAAGACAGAAAAATAAATGAATCAGGAGTCTGCTTTGTGAGCACATCCCACCCAACCTCTCCACTCTTGCCAGCCTTTCTCACCAAACAGATGCTTTTCTTTTGCTCTGCTCCTCTATGCCTTTTTTAAGTGGAAAGTGAAACCTGCAACTGTCGCAGCATGTATCTAATTTTTAACCCCGATGTCTCAAAAATCTTTTTACCCATGGTAAAAGGGCCATATTCACACCTACTATCCATCCCTCTGCATCCCTGAGTATGTCAGGGCCCTGTCTGCGAGGTGGAAAAGCTGAAGGTGTTGGAGCAAGCACAGAAAGGGTCCTGCTCTGAATCGTGAATTTTTTCCTCTGTTCAACAATGAAAATACTAGCAACAGCCTGACTGTGAAAAAATACCCATGCATGAGTAAGTTTACTCAAATTCACAGTCCCACAGAATCCAATTAAACAACCCAAGAGCATAAAGTTATTCATGTATTCACGGCTATGGACAGCTGGGTCTGACATTTATTTTGGTCTGGTGCCAGCTACAGTAACCATCCCTTTATCTGTATTTAGTTTCTCAGCAATACAATTAAAAGTTAAATTCAAACCATCCTATTCCCAGTGGATCCTCAAAGATGAAACTTTTATAGCTCTTTAACTACATTTTGTGTCAACTACTTGTGTCTGTTTTCTAGCAAATCTCCCACGGATTCTGTGGGGAAAGTGCAAAGCAATGAATTATGTATTCAGGATTCCATGCTGATCTCGGTGTGTAATTGTTACAGTGTTCAGAATAAAAGGAACATAGCTATTTGGTAATTAATTACACTCTAATTGCATTCACCTGGGAAAAATAGATAGCACTAACAGGCAAACAGGGGTCAATAATATTAATATAGTTGATCACTAATCTTGCATATACAAGTACCAATTAGTTAAGCAGAGTTAAACAGAGTCAGTGATAATTTGCATGAGGAATTCTGAATGTAGAGATAAACACATAGAAAGGAAGAGAAATGAAGCTACCATCTTGAACTGAAATAGTGGTCTGTTTTCTTTTTTCAGATTACATTTAAGGGACTCTCATTAAGGGTTACATTTAAGGCTTCTGTGTCTCCTGGAAGTCAGCTCACCTCCATGTTACTGTCCCTTCAGTGTAACAAAAGGCACACGCTTGATATGCTGTGCTTCAAACGGGAACATAAGCAGGAGACGTGCATAGATGTTAAGTGCTGGGAAGAGGAACAGGCCAGAGCACAGGAAGGACATGTATTGAATCTGGCTTTAGGGGTGTCAGCTGTGCCTACACCACTCTTTCTGTGCTGGCAATCCCATACAGGCTCTGCACACACCTGAACATCCAGATCTGTAACTTCAGCAAGATGACCAGACCATGCTGAGCATTAAACTCATGCAGAGATGTTCTATGGATTACAGTTTAAAGGAGAACAGAGGGAGGCTGCAGCACTTTGGTTTGGTACTCCTTTTACACATCGGTTAGGCAGTGGAGAAAGCAAACAGGACATAATGTTGCCAAGAAAGGGTACCTGTGCTGCTAGGAAGCCTCTGAACTGTTTTACAGGTGGTTCCCAGTACTGCATACCCAGGTACCAGGTGAAGAAGATGAGCAAACACATGGAGACAGCACTCTTGCTCGGCAATTTTCACAAAAGACTACTTTCTGCTCTGTCCAAATGGCGATTCTCAGCAGCCACACCAATACCAAGGGTTTTTTGTGGGGGCCAAGGCAGGCTTACAGCTGCGACAGCAGGTTAACTCCTGGGAGGAACATGAGCACTGATGCTTGCCCACCACTGCCGCTCGACTGTGCCTTATAGAAGGTGCCAATTTTTTTCTGGTCTCACACTTCTGCAAAGAGCTTCTCTCCATGTCTTGGAGTCCAGCTATGCTATAATAACATATGTAAGAGGGGTGGAAAAACAGGCCTATTCGCTATTATATAATGACAACCAGATGCTGCGGTGTAACTTGGCCTAGAGATGGCTGGAAACTGGCTGTCTGCTCGGGAAAGCAGTTGGTCCATCCACATGTGGAGAGGAACTGCTGGTGAAACTTTATTACTTAGGGAGGGTGGGGCCCTGGTCTTTCATCTCACAGAGGGGAAAAAAAATACATGGAAACAGCCTGAACCACCACTGATTCATAGGATCAAACCACAAGGAGAGGTAACTTTTGGGCTGCTATTTTGAGAGCTCTTATTAATCTTCCGTACAGCAGAGCTTCTCCCCAACCATTAGCTCAGCAGTAACGACGCAACTCAATAGAGTCTTTCATGGGTTTGACAGTGCGGAGCTTGCCCAGGACTCCTTGGCTTGTGCCTACAGCGTCTGGGAGTCACACATGAACCCCCATTCAAGAACGGCATAAAACCCAACACTGTGTTTCAGCGCTGATCACGTGTGTTTAGCTCAGAGCAGTCAAGAAACAACAGCTTAACACTTACAATGAATAAATGCACAAGATTTGTGACCCCTGCTCTAATGCTTTCCAGCTTGAAAGACTCTATTTCAGTTGATATCAAGTCCAAATGGCTGAGCATTCCTTACAGAAGACAGCAGCCACGGCACTTGCACAGCACAGTGCTTCAAGGGCCGCTGGATTCAGAGCTCAGCGATGCTCTCAGCCTGAGCCAGGCTGCCCCTTTCACTCACTTTCAAATTAGATGTTCTCCTTGGACATTGTCAGGATAAGGGAGGAGAAAATTCATCATAAATAATGTAGCACACAGAGAGCGCATCATTCTCAGCTATTAAAGTGTAAATTCTGCTCTTGCCCATTTATATTGCCATTTAGTTATTACGGACTGATGCCTCCTCTCTTGAGACTTGAAGCTAGTTAAGCATTACCATTGTCTTTCCCTTTTCTAATATGCAGTAGACTTAACTACTGCTCACATTGCTACATGGACTTCATATATGATCAAGTAGCTCTACACCATTTGGTTATTGTTTTGCTAACTGCTGCTCTTATGACTCAAAAGCACTTGCCTCTCAGGTGGTAGGGTGGAACCAAAACTTCTCAGCCAGACTGAAAGACTATTGTATACTATTCAAAGTGCATTGTTTTTAAACTGAGCTATGCTTGAAGATAGGGGCTGTAAAATTACCTGTAATGAAGTTTCTAGATCTCATAAGGACTCTGGGACTCCTGGGGTGGTTGTTAGGTAAAAAAGAATATGCAGGAAGTCACAAAGAGCAGTGAGGAACCTGTTCTATTTGATTACAGCATGTTTGTAAAAAGACAATTTCTCACTAAAGGCCCCATCTAAGTCCACTGACGAAGAGCAGGCCGTCCAGCATAAGGCCAGGATAAGGCCCTGGCAAAGTATCTCAAACACAGCTGTTAATGAACTGCAAGGATCCAGGTATGCCTTTGCTGATGGGATCCGTAACTGGCATCAATTATAGACACAGCCACAGCCACAGCCACGTACATCCCAGGTCCTCATGAGCATTAGTCTCCCACAGTAGTTCTAACCTTAAAGATAACTTGAGCTCTCTTGTCTGTCATCTGCTTTACAATAAGTCTACATCCTTATGCATTCTCTCTGCCAAAAGGCAACTTTTAAAATGCTATAAAATAAAACTGTGTACAAATTAAACAGTCAACACATTTTACTGCTGCTCAGTAACTAAAATGCTTTCACTGTGCTATGCAATCTATAACTGCTGAAATTACTTTCATGTGTGTTTATAAGTCTTCCTATATTTTCTTCTCATTACTCCAAATACATTTTAAAAGCTTGTTAAGATAGATTTGTTGGTGTTTTGTATCTAGCTGACTGTGCATGTTAAAGGCTTTGAGTGTGACTTTCCTAACTTGAAACACAGTATTTTTCATGCTGCTTGTTAAAACATGTATCATTCCAACCATGTACATTAATTGGCTTGTCTAGGGAAACAGGACTCAGTTTATGAAGTCTGTCATCCTGCTTTGCAGCTTAATTATAAAATAAAATTCTTTTCCTTCCCTCCAGTCAGACTATTTGCTCTGTTGATTTGGTTTTTTTATTTTTCTTCCTCATACTGCTATTTTAAATTCCAGAGCTGTGTAACTGATCCGTTAGGTCCTACTTCAGTGCTCCCAGGGCTGGCGGGTAACACAGCATTTGCTAGTAAAGCTGCATGCACAGCAAGGGTCCTAAACTGCACTTGTAAGCATTTGACTCTGAGATATGCAGAAAGAGAATCCCATTTAAACTGAAGTCTGCCACTTATTATAAAGCCAAAGGACATTTAAGTTATTGTATGTTGACTTGTGATGTTCTGCATATATCCAGTCACTACAGCACAGCAACAGCTCCCACATACCCAGAAACCTCAAACATGATTTCCAGGTAGAAAGAGACCACGAACCTGTAGAAAACAGAGGCATAGTACTCTTATCAGAACCAACCCTCAATGACAGGTATAGCATTGAGCTCCTTTGACATAGATGCTCTGAATAAAGTGCCCACGATTGAAGATACCAATTCTTAACTCCGCTGGGTTTAGTCCTAAGGGTTTTCTTTTTCAACAGCAGAGTCCTTACTCAGTGGTCCATAGCACAGCTAGAAGTCAAGAGCAGCCCAAATGAGAGTGTCCAGGAGCAGAGGGTGAACCCTGGTGAGTCACTGCAAACCACAAAGCTGAAGAATAAAACCATGGGTCAGCAGCTGTAGTCCAAAGCAGAACTCCCACTGACTTCAGAGGCTCCAGGAACTCCTCCATGAAAAAAAGGTCTTATTTTTATTGACTAAAATCAAATATACTAAAAGAAGGGATTTTTTTAAATACCCACAACTATAAGAAGATTCCATGAAAATTAACTTTCTTTGCTATGCCATCCTGCTTATGGTCTAAATCCACAGCTCCTACCCAGCATGTCTCAGCTCCCCAAACTTCCTCTCTGATGAAGGAGTCCACTTGGTGGGTTGAATTTAAGGCAACACTTCAAGCATGGAGTGGTGCAAAACAGCAGGAACCTGAAGCACTATAAAACTGTTAAAATACCTAGGTATGCTAAAACTTTCCTCCTTCTCTGACACACAGAGTAGTGTGCTTTAGTGGTCTGATCCCATAGCAAGTCTGCTGAATCATAAGCCAGAATCTTGAATCCCCGCTACCTAATAAATATACCCAATTATTAACAGCTCCAAAGTGCTTTTGCATAGCCCTTAGTTTTTTAGAATGGTTAGAAAAGGACAGATACGCTTCACTCACATGACTCCCCCCCCAGTATTTATGTTGTGAAAAGCCTTCATCACATAGGAAAAAAAGTGAGGGATACAAATGGAACACAATATTCTTCAGATTTACACAGAGCCACAATAATTTGAGATAAAAATCAAAACTATCAAACTTCACAATACACATGCTACTGTAAACTTTGCTTCTTAGCACACAAAACCTATTTTTCCTTTACAAAGAGATAAATCTTAATCAAGACACAACTTCCAGAAAGCAGATCCCTCTATAAAAGTATTCAAGTTAAAATCCTTACTTGAAGAAAGGCACCAGGATCCTCAAAGTTCTCCCTCCTGACTGAGCCAGACCACTCCCTCCCATGATGGTAGGAAGGCCATATGTGCCAAAGAGTTATTGGCATCATCTGTAACTAGGCATTCTGTTAATGATTTAGGAAATCTGTTAATGGGAAATTAATTGGAATCAAGATCAGCCAATTGCACATATTTTTCTCTTGATTAACACACCCACTTATTGACAGGATGAATTACAAGTTGTGCCATTCACTGATGTAGCTAAGCCCTGGGGAACTTGTCTGTGTGTTTGCAGTACGGTGGCATTTAACATGTCCAAGCCTCGGCCTGTGATCAGTGGGTTTGCAAAGCTGGAGGTACCAAAATAATAAATGAGCAGGGAGAACGAAGCTCCTTCCCACGCAGCACTGGCCTGAGGCCTGCCCTGAGCCAGGGATGGGGCTGATGGCTCTCATCTGCTTTGTTTCAGACTTCTCAGTTCTGAAGACTAGAATGACAATATGGTGGCAAACATGATGTAAGACTGACTATGAGCTGGACAAATGGAGCTTCTGGACTAGAATTAGGATAGTAGGAAGTGGGAAAGGTCAGCTAAGGGAAGCCCAGCACAGCGTATGCCTCCCTGCTACTGCGAGGGCTACAGCTGCCAGGGCTTTGGCCTGTTAGGGTTTGATTGCTACTGAACCCTCATGCCTTGCTTTGCCAGTGCTTCCACTATTAGACTTAGCCTATAGACAGCATCTCTGCTTAGTCTTTGCTCTTTTCCCCCTTCTTTTTCCATTTTTCTTTTTATTCCCTTTCCTTCAAAAGCAGCAAGTGCTGTTAATTCTACTGTGCTCACAGCTAGGGTCAAATTTTCCTCTTTCCCATATTTGTAATTTTGGAAGCCTCCTGGTGAAGTTACTGAACTCAGATTAGTACAAGGCAGAGCTGCTGAGCTGAGGGCACTCAGCCCCTCAGGAGTGCTCAGCACCTTGAGCTCCCTCCTTTCTCCCACTGCATCTTTCAACAGCCTCCTCAGACTGTGCCTGAAAGTACCTCCAGCAAACACCAACAGGTTAGTAGATATTTGTTTCTTCAGTCCCATGAGTATTACAAATAATTTCTAAATAAAACCCTGATGGGACTGCCACAAGCATTCAGATTTGGCCTAAATGCTGCTCCACCATCACAGGGAGAGCATATCGTTCTATGATACCTTGCACTTGCCCATGTAACTTAAGGCAGAGTGTTTTCATCTGAGTTCAGTGTTTTACAATTCTGGATTAAATACATTGAATACTAATGAAAGAGCCCTGTAGCTGCTCAGGCTGGTCTGTAACATGGAATGACAGGTCCCGAAGGAGAGGATCAGACTCTCCTCTAACACAAGTCTGGCCATATGATATGCTGCTCTTCTGACATGTTTCCTGTACTTCTGTGTGGAGGAAGGCAGCTTTTTATCTCAGGTAAGAAGCAATGGAATGGAAGAAGCTGATCATCAGCTTTGCTTTTGCATGGAGGGGCATGAGCTGCAAATTACCTGCTGTCAGTAGCAGGCTGAAGCCATAGCAGAAGGCAGAGTCCTGTGGCTAGGGACGGTGCTGGGCTGGAAGCGAGATGTGTGTTACAAGGGGAATACAGTGCTTGAAGGGTACTGAGTCTTTTGAGGCATAAAAGATTTTGCAGAGGAGATGTCTGCATAAGCAATGTCTGTTTATAAACAGGGATATATAGACATGAGAGGTTGCTCCTAGAGCTCTAAGAAAATGAAGATTTACTGCTTTAAGTAAAAAGGGGAAAAGAGGTGCCAGGCTGTGCCCCTCCCTTACAGAAAAAATATTACTTCTTTGGAGTTTTCGTGAATAGCTGTAAGGAAAGCTGAGTAGTCTTTGCTCACTTTCAGAGGATGAATCTGAGCTCACTCATGACACAGCACAACCAACCTCTGCTTGCTGTGAGAGAGCAGTCGGGTGACTTTGTCATGGTTCTCCCGTGATGCCCACAGTGGTGTGAGCCTTCCCAGCCCTTGGGCAGCCTGACCACACACAGGGCCTGGGGACGTGCAGGACGTCTCCCTTTACCCAGTTTCGTAGGACAAGGAAACTGTTTTTGACACAGTCCAGGGAAGCACCAGAATTCCTTGCTCTCAGGTGTAACAGGAGTTTCTAAAACACCAGATAAGGCAGGATGGTGTGGTAAAGGTGTTGGTGACCTCTAGTGAGAGTCTGCAGCAGTTGCCCGAGAGGGATGAGCTGACATCAAACACAAAATCCACCTTGTGAGGCCAGCACCCACCGCTGGGCACACAGCATCAAGGTGGATCACCCTGGCAATCACTGCCTGGCACAAATACACACATACATCACAAGCTTTGCATCCCAGTAGCACCCCAAAGTGTGAAGCTTCTCTGCATTTAGAAATTTCTAAGAAATTAATCTCCAAACCACTTGCTTTCAAGCTAATGTCTCCTGAGGGCTTGGAGGGGGGTTATTTATTTGGATTTTTTTGTTGATTATTGTCAGGCTTACACTGAATGCCAAGCTCCTGTTCATTTTACCTGTGCATAAGAGGATACTGCAAATACTGGAGACTACACTTTTCCTTCCAGGAGACCTCCAAGTCAGTAAGGGCTAGACACCATCCCCCATCATCTCCGAATGCCCACAATCTCTGCAGAGAGCATTCTGGATACATTAGTGATCAGAACTATGTCAGCTGTGACAAAATAAAAGTCTTTGAAGATTAAGCAGGGAAAAAAAAAGTCATTGAAATAGATATTGAAAAGTTATGTTGTCTTTTCATTTACCTCATTTTAAAGCTTCCAACCCTGGTCTCTCAGAAAAGAACTGACCAGGGATTTCTTTATCATGCATGAAATTATTTTATTTCATTCTGGTGCAAAAATTGATAGGAAAATCATGCAGAAAATAGTCAAGTTTTAAGTTTGACAGGAAAAAAAGGCAAACAGAATTATTTATGCTAACTTCAGAAATAGTATCCTTCCTCACCCACTGACCATCCCAAACCACGTCTCTGTGTGGAGCTATTAATTAAAAATACACCAAACTCCATCCAATTTGCAGACATCAGAGAGGTTTCAATTAGAAAAGGTTAACCCATCCCTTCCTTTCATGCCACTTACAGAAACCACATAGTGCACAGAGAGTCCCAGACAAAAACAGGAACTTAATTTGCAGTGAGACAAAGTCTCACAGCTCTTCTTAAGTCAGTCAAGCAGTTAGTAATTACTAAATGATGGGTAGCATTTTTTACACCTTAGAAAACTTCATCAATCATATTGTACAAGAGCTCAGTTCCCTATACTCACAAAATTAACAACTCACATCAACAGTTTGGGTTTTTTTTTTAAGACTGATGGTTAAGGCAGAACAGCTTTTTAAGATGCTGCAAAAGAAAACATATGATGTGATCTCTTCCACTTTTGAGGAGGAAGGGATTGTGTTTCTGATGAAAGGCACGTTTATGTTCCAGGTAGAAGTACATCTATACACCCACTCATGGCCTAACCTTCAGAAAGACCACTGGCTACCCACATCTCTCCAGTACGCTGCTTCCCATTATTTTTATAAATAATATAGGCAACAAAGCATTCCCCTTTTTCTTCCTGAAAGCGGAGGTGCTGTTGAGCAATTTACTGTTCCAGTGTCCTTTGTGAATGCTCCAGCCTCAGCAGAAAACAGAGAGCTGCTGTCTGGCTGCTTCACCCACCACAGAGTGCCTTGACGTTGTGTGCAGGGATTGAGGCACCTATACTTCAGTTCTGGAGTTCATGTCAGCAAGCACTGTCTAAGGGAGCTGTCCTGACCATGGCCAGCATGGAGGGTGTGTGCTGTACTCTGTGTCCTGACATCTCCAGAGCAGCAGAATAACTTCTGTCAGCCAAATGTGCGTGTCAGATGTGGAGGGCTGCTACTTCCAGCCTGTGGGGCTTATTGTGAGCCTCTCTCAGTACCACCATAACACGTAACTTTCTACAGCTGCTCTGCTGCAGTGGCTGTGCTCTGGCATGCTGGGTTTTGCATTTACCACTGGCTGTGAGCACAGCTTCCCCGAGTTACTGGAGCTCAGCAGATGAGCAGGCGTAACTCAGTTAAGCAAGAGGAACTATTGCTTTGATTCTGTGCCTGTACTCTGAAACCACGTGCCTTGCTATGTGCTGGAGCCCCTTGATGAAAGCTGGCAGAGATGCATGAATCAGCAGCTGAACCTTTGCTCAAGTTCCGCTTGCGCCTGGACCGCAACAGTGCCAGTGCATGGAGCTCAAGTTCCTCCACTCCCAGGACAGACATAGGGCAATGTGCAGTTTTCTTGGAGATGGCTGCTCTTGTTATTGATTCTGCAAAATAAGTTGACATCTCTGATCAGCCATCGCATCTATATCTGGTACCTGAGGTCCAGAAACCTTTAGGAGCCATTTGGGGAATGAGCAGCTGAGAGTGCTGCGGCAGCAGATGGAGAGTTGGTGGCCAGATGTGCATACCTTGTGCTGAGCATACAGGACTCAGCATGTCTGGACTGCTGTAAGCATCGTCTGTTTATCTGGCTGCTAACACAAGATGGTTCATCTTTTAGGCTTATCTTTATGAGAAATATGCAAGAGTGATGAGAAACATAGCAGCAATTGCCTGTCTGAGCCCACATATTTCCCCCCCTCCTCCTCTCTTTATTTTAGTAGAGGAGTCAGGGATTTGTTAGGGCAGCCATTCTGGTTTCTGCTGCAATCTGCCACATATATATCCTAGATGGATATACTACTCTTCCTGCTGGCCTCTTTCCTTCTTGCTTCTGGTTTATCCAGTCTTTCTGCTCCTGTAATCCCATCCTGTGGTTGCTGTTTGAGTTATGGAGCATTGCCGCCATGGAGATGGAGGAGCTTTGCCAATTTTTAGTGCCTGAACATCCAATCGTGGGAACACATGACGTTTACAGAGCTCAGAAATAATTCTGTGGGGAGGATAACATCTCCTGCAGTGCCAGCTGGTGCAATTTACTGCAGTGGAAAGTGCCTTCAGGCCTTGGTCTTGTCAGTCTTTGCTGGCTACACTGTCAAAAATGATTCTGTGAGGTGATGCTCTGAATGAAATGAACACTGGAGATCCCTGGGCCCATTGCTCAGCAATATACTTCTCAATTTTCTGAGGCTCTTGACAATTCTAAGATTTGTGATTCTTGTCACTTCTCTGAGCAGCTTGTGGGCCAAGCTGAATCACCCTTCAGCAGTAAATCCCTAATTGCCCCAGGTCCTCTCCTCCAAAAGCCACCACACACTTGAGAAGCTGCTGCACATTCCCAGCCCTGGTGGGATACCTTGTCTGGTATCAGGCCATCTAGACCAACCTGTTCCGTATCCAGGGTTTAACACGGCTCTGCTTTCCCTTCCTGCTGCTTGGCACCAGGATAGACCCCAAGACCCTTAGATAAAAATAATACTCTGCCCTGTCCTTCACTCAGCAGTGTTGGGCAGACCTATAAGACAGCCAAAGGACACATGTTTACTGATTCCTCCTGTTGGCTTCCTAGTTAAGATACCTTTTTTATACAGATACATCCTTGCAGGTAGCCACTGTGTTTGCTACAAATAGAGAAAAAGAAATGTTACAGGCTGCTTGTGTAATGCCATATAGAGTTAGCACTAACATAGGTTCAAAAGCATCTTCAGCTGATGATCTTTCTTTCCTGTTAACACAAGTGCTGCTGTTAGAATGACTGAAGATAAAACTGTGTACCGGACTACCCTGTATTCCCTAAGCACAGTGCCTTAAAAATCGAGCTGCCAATTCCAGCTTACAATTGCAGCAGTAATTGAATGAGGAAAGATGAGCAGTTAATCACCATGATTTGTTAAGGCATGTGGCCTAGAGCTGTAGTACTGCCCCTGTACTCAGCATGCCACAGCACACAGTCAGATGTAGCCCCTTCCTTTGCCAGTTTGGTGGGTCCATCCAGCACTGCTGGTGCTCTGTGTCTGTCCCAACTGTATGATGCTCCTAACCCAACTGTCTCATACTGTCCCCAGGCTTGTATCCACTCCAGAAGTTCTCGAGTGGGGTGTAACCCCAAGAGCAAGCATCCTGGGGGTGCCCTGGAGAGGGAGGAGAATGGGACATACGATCTCCATGCCTACAGCCCCTCGTTGTACAGCCCACAGCTCTCCCATGCCCCCTGCTTTTAGCCTGTGCCACAGGGCCACCACTTCATTTGGAGAATTCAGCACCAGTTCAATCTAAACCCAACAATTTAAAAAGTGAAAACAATCATAACTCCTGTCATCAAAGTGAAAGGGTTTGAACTTGAAAGCAATTAGAAAAGTCAGTGTAAAACTTTCTTTGAATTAACCTGAGAGGCTTGAACTGCAACCTTGAAATGCAGTGTCCCAAATGCCCATGGGAATAACTGCCATCACCTAGCTCATGGAAGACAGAGGAGAGAAGCAACCCTGTGTCTCTCTAAGGAACAACCTGAAGTACAGGCATAAAGCTGTTACACAGGGAACTTCCCAGGCCACTGTTTTAGCTGTTTGGAGCCCATAGAGAGGTTACTAAATCTTCTTCTTATGGTTCTTATGTACCTTGTCCTGGCCACAGGTCTTACACAAGTCAGATGGGAGCTGGGTGCAGGGGCACTTTCTGCTCCTATATGTAACACCAGCAGCTTTTGAACTGTGACGGGCACAACCAACAAGTAATACAACATCTCTCCCCCAGCTGCTGAAGGTGCTGTTTTGTACGTTGAATAATGGCTCATCATAGCTGTCTCAGTTATTACAAATTCACCAGCACTATTTAATTAATTATCACAAACCTCTGTTTGCACTAACACTTATGACTCCAGGTAGATCACACACTTAATCTGAATTCTGTCACCATGTGAATCTTGACGTCAAGCTTGATGGCTGAACTGACTGCTCCCTGGCTTTGCTGTAACTTGTCTGACAGCAGCAAACCAGGGGCGTGTCAGCTCTGCCATGTCAGAGGGTGACAGCCAGGATTGGCCCCGATGTTAAACCAGCCAGACTGGGCACAGGCACCAGGCCTGTCCTCCTAACAGACTCAGGCAGGAGAGGGCTGCCACCATCAATACCTGTATTGCCATGGCAAGGCTGTCCCCAGTCCCTGAGCTGATGTGTCACCCCAGAGAGCAGCTCCAGAGTATGTTCTCCCTGTGAGAAGGCAAGTCCATATACATATAGAAGTCTCTCTTGAGACCTACAGTGTGTGTGAGCAGCACATTCCCTTGACAGCAAGTTAATCTGCCTGAACACGTGCTCATATCACACCTTTCCCGCTCAAGGAGTGCTACCACAGGAATTTCACATAAAATTTCATCTGGCACAACTGTAGGTTTCTGTCAAAATCAGGAGTTTGCATTCCCTCCAGCAGTTTGTCCCAGCTCCAGGTTCCTGTCCACTTGCTTCTGTTGAATGTGATGGCTGGGCTGATCAGAGGGAAAAGGCAGTATTTGGGATTTTGTGGGGCTTTTAACTTAGTTTTTCATCAAGTTTGGCCAGCCACCTCTGCAAGATCCAATGCAAAAGGGACAGCAGGAATGCAAAGCCAAGAGTGGAACTGGGAGCACTTCTGACAGTGGCTGCCATTACACAGGCTTAGGTATAACACAAGACTGTACTTTAAAGAGACTAAGGGTGTTTATATAATCTGAAAGCCAGAAACAATGCTGAAGGGGAGACTGAAAACTGGAGATAAGCAAGAAAAGGCACGCAAAATAGCAGAGATCCATTAATACACTGATTCCAGGCAATAGATCAGATTCTCCTCTTGGTCATATGGAGCAAACCCCATCTACTTCACTCACACTGCTTCAGACTAACACTGAACTCATTTAGCTCAAAATCCCACAGCCTACCTAAACCCGTCTGTCAGTCATGTCCCACTGTGGGATTTCACTGATCTGAGTGCTTGGCTGAGACCAAACACACAAACACATAAAACCAGGCAAAAATCAAAAGGTAGATCATGTGCAAAGAAGTTATTAGATAGGCTGCCTTCCCATGATGGGTGTAGGTGAGATTTAAAATGATTCTGTGTTTGGTTATTTGCTCCTTTGAGGTCACCAGATCTTAAACAGCAATTCCCCTTTAGACTTCATTTAAGTAATTGTGGTGTTTCTTAACTAAAAGCAGAAATTTCCTGGATTCTCTTCGACAGCTGATTTCCACTGCCACCCAGAGAGTAACAAGCTCTAACTTCTAATCTTGCATTGTTCATCTTTCAAACTAAAAACTGGCAAAATCATCTCTTAATGGAGGCAGAAACATTTGCATGCTTATTTGTTTCTGAACAATTTAAAAAAGATATTACTGGCAGCTTGGAGAAACTACTACTTGAGAAGTCTATCCAATTTACTATTTTTATTATTGTTTGCTATTTATATAACAACACACATGTCCCTGGTGTTTAACAGGGACATTTGTTAGTTACGTAGCACTTACATTTTAAAGACCCATAGAAACATTCTAATCCTAGCAAAATCCCTCTTTGGAAGATATGTATTCACAGAATCACAGAATGGCAGTGGTTGGGAGGGACCTCTGGAGATCATCTAGTCCAAACTCCCTGCTGCAGGGTCACCTAGATCAGGTTACACAGGAGCAGGATTGCATCCAGGCAGGTTTGGAAAGTCTCCAGAGAAGGAGACTCCAGAACCTCTCTGGGCAGCCTGGGCCAGGGCTCTGGCACCCTCAAAGTTAAGAAGTTTTTCCTCATGTTTAGCTCGAACCTCCTGTGTTCCAGTTTGTGCCGGTTGCCCCTTGTCCTGTCACTGGGCATCACTGAAAAGAGACTGGCCCCATTCTTTTGACCCCTGCCCTTTAGGTATGGATAAGCATTGATAAGATCCCCTCTCAGTCTTCTCCAGGCTAAACAGACTCTCAGGTCTCTCAGGCTTTCCTCTTAAGAGAGTTGTTCTAGTCTCCTCATCATCTTTGCAGCCTCCATTGGCCTCTCTCCAGTAGTCGCTTGTCTCTCTTGAACTAGGGAGCCCAAAAATGGACACAGCACTCCAGATATTTTCTCACTAGGACAGAGTATTGTTATCTTTCCTCTACAGATGGGGACATTTCAGTGCCACATCTCTGTGTCTTGCCCAAGACCACAAAGCAAGAGGCAAAAGCAGGCTGGCAAGGGGATGCCTCGTGCTCAAGGCCAGCTCTGGCCATGCTGGGTGGCTTTCCTCAGCAAGGGGAGAGCCTCACATTTTAGAAGAACACTACCAGATTCCCAGCCTGCTGCCCATTTCCCCGTACCTTTGTTCATGAATATGAAGCAATCCAGCTCTCGAAAATTACAATACACTTTGTATCTATGTGGAATATACTTACATGTAGCGTATGATGTAACACTGTGTAATGCAACTCCTCCAGATATGAAGAACAACCCACTCTCAGTAACTATGGTGTTAGAGACTCCAGTATGGACAGCATGGAAGCACATGTGAGGACTTCATACCTGACTCCGCTCCTAGGGAACAGTATTAACCCTTACATGTGTAATTACCACCTACATGAACATGAAATATCTTCCATGTAACCATTTCTTCAGAGCAAACCTTCAGCTGACACTCAGTGTCACAACTACCCTGACATCACCTAAAACCTGGGGAGCGCTCTTGCTCCAACCTGAGCTCCCAGGCTTGATCCTGCTGCTGCCTACACAGGAAGCTCGCTTCACAGCAGAACAAGAAATACCTGGAGTTTTTATTTGTTTATTTTCAGGTCTGAAATTGGGGAAGACAAAACCATGGTGCCTCCCTCCTAGAATTGCTGCCTTGTCTATTAAATCAACAGAAAATGGTTTCTCATTTCATATAGACACTACTATCTTGGATTTCCCAGCTGTCATCTGACAGATGTGAGCATTGGGAGAGAAAAATAAAACAAGCATAGTGTATAAACAACCCCAGGGACTAAATTTTGCCGACTCTGAACATCAATGATGTGAAATTCTTTGTTTGCTGAGGTGAGCGAGTACACAGGGAGAACTGTACACAACAATTATGTTAAAACACTGCGCAGCGCTTGAGCTTTAAATATCTCAGAGGGACAAAACGTAAGTGCAAGGTGCTCTGAAATGAAAAGAGATATTTTCAGCTGTTTCTTTAATAGAGAGAGATGAAGGTTCTAACCAGGGCAGCTGGGCAGTGTGAACAACAGTAGGCAATCCGCGAGAGTTTGTATTAGAAGAACTGTAGACATCGCTGGGTTGTCACTACAGGCTTCAGACTGAGGCCGTGAAGGGATGAAACAGAGGAACTGTTCCCATAATTTCTGATTAAAAAGCTAAAAAAGAAGAAACTAATGAGTTTTATTCCGCACAGTATTTCTATTAAAAACCAGCGGGATGCTGTAACATAAGCAGATGTATAAAAGACGACACACACTCTCAATGGCTGCCACTGCAGGTGTGCGAGGTTTACTCAGGAAGGAGAGCTCTCATCTTGGGGAGGTCTTTGGAGGGGCCACATGTTCTACAATGACAGCTCTTAAAAAAATGCCTCCCCTGGCAAAATCTGTAAAGCCCACAGCAATATTAGGCCTCAGATGTATGTCTCTTCTCTTTGTGACAGATAATGCAACACTTTATAAAAACAGATCTCAGCACCTGGTTGTCATTTTTTGAGAGAAATGTCTATCAGCAACAGCACCTAATTTCTCACCAGCATCCTCCACTCTTTCTAATTTCTTCAGATCATTTGGTAGATGTCCTCCTTCCTCCCCCAAACTTGTTCTCTTTTAAGGCTTATTTTGAATAACTTTCTGACAGAAAAATCCCAAAGATCTCAGTTCGCTCTGCCACAGACCCTTTTCCCAACCACCCAGCCCTAAGAGTGAGTTAAAGAGCTAAGTACAAAGAGAACAAGCAAAATAATCCTTTGTTCTTAAAAAAACCCTTGATTTTTAAAATTATTATTATTTGCTTTTTCCTCTGTATGTTCAGCATCTCTGCCCACATGCAGAATTTAAAACATTGAACAAAATGAGAAACTTCCTATTGAAATGCTGGTATTTCAAGGGAGTGGTAAATAATACATAAGGTGATAAAAACGATAGCCAGGTTTCTTAAAGAGCCTGGAGACTCTTGGACCAGCTCTGTGCATGAAGCCTTCCTTACATAAAAGGACAGCACTGCCCTCCAGCTTTCCCAATCAGATCTGGAAAACTTGTTATAACTACAGCTTGCCTCTGGCCCTTCACTTCCAGCAATTCTTGACCTCAAGTCTCACTGATCCCTATGACAGGTCTGCTAGACAGAATAAAAGTCTCAAAATTAATGAACAAAATTAACGATCAGAAGAAAGGCAGAAACCTGTTTATTCAAATAATATAAAGATTTGCACTCCGTTAAGCCTCTTCTAATCCCCATGTGGAAAATACAAAATATTCTGCATTACTTACACCAACAAAATCCTTGGTGGCAGACAGGAGGGGCATATGTTTAATGACTAGAAAGCATAGACCAATATTTTTAAGACAAACAGAGGCAGTAAGGGCTACAGAGCAATCAGATCTATTTAAAGATCAGCTTGGGAATTTTTACAACTGCAAACAGAAACAAGATTTTGCTCTAAGCATACTATAAATGTAGAGCCACAGCAGACAGGAAGACATTATTGTAGAATTTATAAAGATAACAAAGTATGGAGAATAACTGCAGAAATAAGCTTTAGTTCTCACAGAAAATTTATAAGTGGTTGGAAAAACGCATGAAGTTTCACAAACATTCAATTCAAAAGGTTTGGAGTCTTCCCATCTGCTATGTAACAACAGCGCTGCTTTACCTATCTTAACATCATAAAAATATAATCCCTAAGTAGGGTAGGAGTTATGTTCCTCTGACAGTCACCTGCAAAATACCACAGGTAGAAAAATCTGTCTGAATTCTGTTCTTGTGACATCTACACACTGCTAGAAGCAGTGGCACTTAGCAGGTATAATAAGTGCAAAGTTTCACAGAGAGTTCGGTTCTAAAAAAGAGTAAAAGGGGGTTTAAAATGCTCTGCAGCACCTAGCTTGCTTGCTGCCCTGCAGGTCTCCCTGCAAAGCCTGTCTTCTGCTTTAGTCCTTTAACCCAGTCACGCTGCAAACCCTTATCCCCTCCTGAGTGCCCTGCTGCAATACACTGCCAGTGCTACAGGCAAACTAAATGGGATTGCCAGTAAATAAATATTTAATTAAAAAATCCCAAACGAACAACAAAAAAACCCCAACAAATCACCAAGCCCACAAATACATGGGTTTCCCAACAGTGGTAACATGCTATAGAGAGAGGCCCAACACTGCGATCTGATCTGCTGCCCACACCAGCCTTGCATCGTGACAAGTCCTGCTCAAGAAGCCCAGAGTCAAGCCCAATGCTTGGGTTAAGTAATTCAGTGCAAGTTCAGTATCAAGTGATTCAGAGCCTCAGATCTGGACACACAAAAACTGCTGATCAACCAGTGCATTTCAGAAGGCACACCCTGAATAACCATGTGTTGCAGCCTTCATCCATCCCTCATGCACTACCCTTCCTGACCTTTTGAAGGTTTCTCTCCTCCCCGTTATTGCAGACAACATCTGAACCAGATTAAAAAGCTTCCTCTAGCTACACGTTATACTGCTGAAGCAACAACAGAAAGCCATAAGCTGAAATTCCAGACACAAAAGATACTATTTTCTAAGTGCCATGTGTTGTGCCGCTGGTTTTATTCACATTCTAAAAACTACAGTAAGAAAATATTAAGGTGATAATGAGAAACCATAAAGACTGATATATTCACAGGTGAGGACAGAATAAGGCATATTTCCTCAAGTATCTTGGCAAAAATGGGTGCGGGAAAAAGCTGACAAATAACATCCCTTGGTGACTGGGTAATGAGGGACACAATACAGCAGAGTGCTTCAGCCCTCCCCAAGATTTTTCTTTCTCACTTTGCTTTAAGTGTTTTTAATGTGATTTTAATGCAATGTGCATTGCATGAATAAAACAGTGCAATGGAGACATGTGCTGAAGTCTTTCCTAAATTTCAATGGATTCAGAAGGAATAGTTCCTCAGTGGTTTGTAACGTGCAGGGCTTACACAGATCTGCTCATCTACAAGAGGACATTTTATTGATGCTGAGAGTGTGACAGACAGCTCCTCTCGTCATTGTAGAGATCTGACCTTGGTATCTGAGACTTCCCCATATTCTTTCTTTCAGGAAACTGCTTCCTTCCACACTGGGAATTGATTCCTGCAACTGCCATGTACCCCAGAAAAGAGCAACGCCCCTCCTCATTCCCACTAAATGCTCTGGCAGCTGCAGAGCTCAGTCTCCGAAAGGCACAGGTCTCAGCAAGCTGTGCCCCACGCATCCGCATCCCAGCAAACAGCCAAGGACACGAGCAAACAGCCTTCAGTCAAGATTTACAGCTGCATCTCAGGACTTCTTGAACATAAGCAAAGAAAGGAGTGCAGCAATGAAGGAGATGAAGAAGGGGAGAAGGATGTTTCAGTCTTACAACATCTAATTTTCAATGATTTCATCCAAAGCTGCTGTGGTAGGACAGTAGTGCTGTCAGACCCATGCCCAGGGGCATGCAAGGCTGCGGGCCAGTACCCTCACCCAGCACTGGTGAGCACACTCACTGCAAGGCAAGCCCCGTGCCTGTGCACAGCCATTGCACTGCGAGAAACATCACAGCCCCTGCCAGGCCACAAATGGGTTTATCATGTCTTTGCCTTGATGGTGGGAGGGAGGGAGAAGTCAAGAAGGGTACAAGATGTCACTGGTTGGGAGAGATAGATGACAGCAGTAGGTCAGAAATCTTTCCCCATGAAGGGACAGCTGAGGCCACTGGTGACTGTAAGCTGTAATGTGGCGCCAACCAGGGAAAGTCGCTCTGGTGCTAGACGAGGGAGCTTTCCTGTACAAAGTAAACCAGCTACAGAACAGCTTGCTAAGAGCCGTCCTCGCTATTTCTGATTCACACCCTACCACGCTGCACCAAAATGCCTTTGCTAGCTGCAGCCTCTTCCCTTCTCCAATTTCTTCTTCCCAGTCAAGAGCTGGGACAGGAGCCAGCAGGCTTTCAACTTTGTACGCTTCACAGTTAGTCACTTCTAGTGATGAGCCCCTCCTCGCTCCGTCTGTTTCTGCGCAGTGTGCAGCATCACCCCCGCACACAGGTGTGAGTCCGTTAGCCGCTCAGCTTGCTCCATGTTAACCACTCATTAGAGGTCATTAGCAAAACGCCTACACCACAGAAGCATTCACCAACAGCTCACAAAAGCTTTCACTCAGGTTTAGTTAAGGTTGTGTTGCTAAAAAGCAAGGGTGCCATTACAACACTTACCAATCTGTAGTGTATTTTGGGAAGGAGAATCTATATTGAGGCCACCCTCTGCCGTGGGAGTGGAGCTGAGAAGTTTGCACACCGCATCATCTCCAGCACTCACTGCCCAGCCAAACACTATGTCCAGCTGGGGGAAAATGCACAACTGAAATGTAGGATGATGTAATAGCTCTAAGTGGAGGCACAGGAATACTGTCAGTGTAACTCATTTAATATTCATGTTAGCTTCCACTCAGGAGCTTTGAAGAAAATAAAGGTCTTGTTTTGCCAAAGGGCTGTGATAGAAAAGACACAGTTTTATCCCCGTGAGATCTTCTGTACTAAGGAGCTCAATGTGAGACGTATACTATAAAAAGCAACCAGCAGAAAGATGTGAAGTGCTCCTTACATTTGCATTTTTCTCGGTTCACCTTTCAGCCACTGTGAATTTTACAACCTGAGCTTGCTGCATGGGAGCTCTTCTAAAAACTTTGAGAAAAACCGACGAGTACAATCAATGGCCCAGTTGCAGGGGCTTTAACAAATCTGAAAGTAGTGCCATGCAAATAGGGACAAACAAATGTGAGAAGACCAAAGCAATCCAGCTAATAACCTATAGTAGGTTTCTGTCGAGAGCTTCAGGTAAAAACTTCAAACATGAAAATCCAGAGCATAGGGACATAGCCACGTTTTTTCAAAAGTTAACTAACCTTTCCAAAATGCCCCAGATGTTTTAGTTTCAATTCACTTTGAATTTTGGGCCAGAGGTGAAGACTTTTTGTTATTTCCCCCACAGATGTTTCCACAGACTTATACTGGTCCTTAGGATAAAAAGAGTTTGAGATGTGTTACTGAGCCTCTCTGCCTATCACAAACGCTATAGGCCACAGCTAACTAACAGCACTGCATCTACATTTCAGATACGACTAATCTATCTGTACATCTCAACCTTTGCTACAACAATTCTTTTTTCTTTGAACAACTGAACCAAGAACCCATTAGTCACTTCAGCATTTTTAGCAGCGTTTAAGGATCTCTTGGCTGGGATAACAGGGACAGGCATAGATAACCAGAACTTTGCTATGCCAGCACAGCTAAGTCTTCCAAAGAGAAGGAACTTTGCACAGCACATGAAAATACTTATTCTGTGGCATCTATGTTCTTTATGACAATCTTTGTCTTTTCCCAGCAGTAAAGCCCGGACACAAAGGACCAAAACAAATTGCTGAAGAAGTGGTATGTCCCAAGAGATCTACTGTGCCAGTGGACAAACTCCATGCTCTGCAGCCACACCAAACAACCTGAGCAAGTCTCAGCCATCGCCTTTGCTGCTACTCACAAAGGCTGAGGAAGGCATACCCCCACAGAGAGCTGAATTTTGTAAATCACACTAATACTGAAAGCCACTTTTATGGATCTCTGTTGTGCTTTAGCACCTTCCCAGCACATCAGCTTATTTTTCACATGGTAAACTTCTATGGTTTCCTGCACATTGCATCACTCAGACACTTGGCTGCTCTCAAAACCTTCTGAAGTAACTTATTCTGGCTTTCATTTTTACTTGGTGAAGCGCAATCTAGAAAGCCCTACCTAACTTCTCCCACTTGTGCATCTTAATGTAGATGACTACCCAGGCAGAAGCAGAGGCTGGGGAAGGAGCAGGTTTCTAGAGCACAGCAAAACTCCACAGTGTTACATTAGAATTTAAATATAGATTTCCTGCACATTCTTAGGAAAGTTAGGGCTTGCTGAGACACAGATGACAACGGTTCCCTTCCCGAACAAATGGCTTTAGTAACACCCCTGTAGCAGCCAGGCTGTTGAAAACAGACCCATTAGCCACTCATTCATCAGCCCCTCAGTGCCTGGCTTCAGTGGTGGTAGCAGCAAATGGAAGAGCATGATGATATTTATTTTTTACAGCTGAGAACTTTGACAAAGAGCGGCAGGCAGCAAAGGCCAGTCAATTTATATCTCTTCCAGTAATATTCTTAAGAATGGCAGTCACCATTATGGAAGCTATCAAAAAGCTAGCTCTGTCCTTAAATAAGTGTGCTCCTATGTCAGGCACTTCCAGGAAGGAGAATTTATGAGGCAGATGCTAAATTCAGGGAAGGAAGAAAAGTTGGGCTACTCTTGCTAGAGATGCAGTCCAAGTTCACGGCGCAGGATGCAGCCACAGATATTCAGCCATTTGGTTTAATCCTTTGTGCCACTTTAGGAAAATAACTTAACCACCCTTAACTAGCTTCTCATCTATTCAGTACGACCATCTAAACAACAGCACACAAATTTACATGACTCCAGGCTGCTAAGTGTACAGGAGGCAAGCTTGGCCATACATGCATTAACTTTATGTAAAGAGCAGAGAGGAATGCAATTAATTCTGTGACTTTACAGATAAGAAAAAGTGCTGGAGAAGCAATTCTTACAGTGCAGGTTGGCTACCTTTTGCGTAATAGCAGAAAATATTTAGTATCTTCTTTGGTATTTCAGAGGATAAAAGCATTCATTAATAATTTGCTTTGCTTAAGTACCCCATTCTTTTGCAAAAAATGGAATCCCAGCCATAGCATAATGTATTGGTTGTCTTATTTACATCTCTTCTGCTTCAACAGTGCTTTGCAGAAAATGTTTCTTTATCCTTATGAAGCCAGCTGAAAATTACATTGCTGAAATTTCTTTTATATATTAATTTGGAAAAAAAAAAATCAGTAAATTATTTGGCCCTCTCTTCAGCTCTATTGCGTTTTTTATAATTTATTAAATGCAGTTCCTTTAAATTCATTTATAAGCAAAGTGGTGTTAACTTAAGACCCCATTCATCATTTTCTTCTTAAGAAAATACCAATGAATGCAAACTAACTATGGAAGTAGAAAAAAAAAAGAGAATTGATGCTTCTCCCCCCCCATCAAAATGATACTTTTAAAAAAAAGCTGCTTTCCTATGCAGCCCACTCAACCAGGTACTGCTGCATTTCCTAAACACACCACTCCAAAGACTTTTTAAACTGCGGCAAGCACATCATGCTGTCAGCTTACCATGCCACCTATTGCTTTGCCCAAAGAAATACTGGATTATTGCTGTTTTTCTCGGATGCTGTTCCTCGCACTGCTACTCAGCACTCTGCACTTGCAGCGTACTCCTCGTGCCTGGCCGTGGCCCCTTGGAGGCTGGTGGGGCTGCAGCCACACGCTCGCAGGTGAACCCAGGCTATCTGTGCTCTCCCTAACATCTGGCTTCTCCAGAAAGAAGCAGCGTTTTCCCTATGTACAGTTGTTTTCTGATTTTCATCCCAGGAAGGACTGCTTGGGGGAAAAGCAATGAGGGAAAAATCAGTATTTTCCTTCATTTTGCACAGAGCCAGGAGAAACATTTGGATTTTGAAAAATGAGAAGATGGCAAAGACAGAAGTAGCATTGATTGTAGGAGGAAGGAATGAAAGAGAAAAGGGACAATGTTTTCCAAGCATTTTCTTGAACTTTAAAAGCAATTTAAAATACAAGTCAGCTCTACACAGAGCATGGGTGTCCTTTGCATCGCTCTCCTCATCAGCAAGGGGAAATCACTCCCTCCCTGCCCCTTGCCAGCTACCACTTCACTGCTTCTTGTCGGCTCGCACTGCCTCTGCTGCCTTCCCTCCTGCCTTTGTCTCTTCATGAAGCATCCTGGAATCCAGCCCAGCTTGTTCAAGCTCCCAACATATCTTGAATTTTAATTCACTCTCATTTTAAGTCATCTATCTCTTTTTTAAGCCAAGTCATAGGGAGAATGAGGCAATTTATTATTAATATAAACCAAAACAATTCAGCAGAGAAAGTCTGGTCTGTCCACTCTCAGCACATCACAGCATGTCCATCTCGGTGGGGAATACTGACTTGAAGGGGTGAGGTGAGCAAACTGGGGCCCTAAAACTCACCGTACAGTGATAGCTCACTTTGGAAAGACACTACAAACATCGTATTCGCCAATATTCAAATAGATGGCTCAGTGAATACACCAATTTTGCCTGCAAGCTAATTAAAAACTAAATAGCCTTCTGGCTGGCCACTGCTGGTGTACCATGTCCCCTTGCACTCAGTCAGCTGCAAAAAAGATTTGTTACAGCTCATGAAGAGCAAGTGTGAAAGGCAGTGCCTCCAAAAACTTGAGTGGTAACGTTCCCTGTCTGTCACCATGGAGTGACCATACATCTGCTGCAAACTTACCTACTCCTCTGGCTCGGGATCACTCCCTCCACCACAGGAGGGGTGTGCATCATCAAGCGAAGCAGGACCTGGGTTATACAGGATCCACTGGGAAGTCAATTTTGTCTAGAGTTGGTGTGAAACTGCTGGGGCAGGGTCTGGCCTGCAGACCCCTGTAACCCACCAGGAAAGGGGATCTAGTCACTGAAGTCTCGCAACCCAGCCAATCTTTTCCCTCTTTTCTCAGGCCTCACATTGTTTCAACCATCCTTATAAACAAAGTTACTTTGATTTTGATGGACTTTGCTTTGGATTCACTCTAACATGACACTGTCAGTGATGACCATGAATGAAGATGTTAAACCTTCTTGGACCCAGTATCAACACCAAAGGTACATGACTCATGCCTGGCCTCCAGCAGAACATCATGCCTCTGACCACAACCTCTTGTGATCACCAAGAGTTTTCTAGGACAGTCACCAGACTACTGCAACTGGACTGAAAATTAAGAGAGACTTTGCTGAACACCGTGGCTGTGTATACTTTTTGCCAAGTAATAATTAAGTTACTTTTACCCTTTCCTACAACTGCTTCCATCTCTTCCCTGAATATCGTCTTTCACAGCCTGTGCACTTCACGGTGATACTTGCATTCTATTTTCCAGCACTCTTATTAGGGGCTTTTCTCCATCCTGCTGACAATCTGCCAAGCTAATAAGAATGAAAAAAAGTGTGAAAGTGAATGAGTGTAAAAGCCGGTTATGTTTCTCCTTTGCTCTTCTCATGCTCACCCAGCACAAATTCCTGAGATTAGAGGTCAGATACAAAACCCATCTAATTAAGCTGCCCTCAGGACTTGGTAATTAGCACTTGCTCCAGCAGGCAGCACCTCTGAGCCCCTCAGCATTGCTAGACCAGAAATGTGGGCACCATGCTGGAGCCAGCCATGGCAGCAGGGCCACAAAGGGGCCAGCACTTGGTGATTTCAGTGTCTCACTGACACATGTACAGACCTAGGCAGGTGGTCGGGCCCATCAGTCTACTGTAAAAGGACAGGGAAAGCCTCAAACACCCTCCAAGTCCCAGGGTTCCATCTAGAGCACCCAGAGCTGCAGCTCTGAGTGACCAACCTTATTTCTCACAGAGACCGCACTGTCAGCAAACTCCTCCTGGAAGGCACCATGCCATCAGTAGGGTTTCACAGACTGCTGGTTGGCAACAACAGATCTCACCTTGGAGGAGACTTGTATTATGCCAGAGGTGGAAACAGGAACTGTAGCTTACTCCACTATTTCCCTGTTTCTTCTTTACTAGGGGTGGGGGCAGGTCATGACACACATCTGCCTTGGGCTGGCACCATGCTCTGCGGCCAAGCACCCAGGGCAGTGTAAAAGCACATCATTTAAGAGTAAAGGTGACAACAAAAGGTGTAACAGCAGCACAGCCTCTTCTCAGAGCACATTGTTGCTTGGACTCTAACACCCCCTCGCCATTGAAATGAAAGGTCTCCACTACATATTTCATAAAGAACAAGGTAATCATAATTACTTTTCGTCAATGAATGGAAAATTTACAACAAAAATTAATGGAGTGGGGGAAAATGGGAATCTTTGTTGAACATGATAATAGCTCACAATTTCCATTAAAAAACCCACCAAGAATACTCAAAAACAATTAACCAATTTGAAATAAAAACATGTGGAAGTAGGAAAGGGTGCAATGAAGGCTTGCCAGCAGCTGCCCTGCAACTTCACACATCAGCACAGATCTATCTCCTTTCTGCCTCCTGCCTGTCTGTGTGCTGCCCATCACTTACTTGTAAATTATGTGCAGTGAACACAAATCTGAATGGAGGTAATTTATGAAAGCAGTTTAAAAATCACCAGTATGAATATTATTTAAGTGAATTAGGCTTTTAATTCTTGTCCTAATTTGTTGATTAATCATTTGAATTGGTCTGAAGACAATTGGTCAATCCTTTTCCATTTTACTGCAACCCAACAACAATCTTTCCCTGTTGCAACTCTCTGTCATCAATATAGAAAATGCAACTGCTTCAAGTGCTGATCACAGAACCCCATTTCATGTTTCCTTCCATGGGAACACATTTATAGAGATAACTCTAAAGAAAAAGTGAATTATTTGTTGTATTTCTTTGATCTATAAATAGGAATCCTCTGAGGACTCCCCCTTCTGTAGGGGATATTTTTATTGATTTGGAGCAATTTGGATGCACTTATTCTAAAGTATAATCAAGTAATTTTCATCTTATCTTAAAGTTCTGTGCCTGCAAGAAGTAATTGTACCAGAGCGAAAGGCCAGATGAGAAACTGTGAGGGCCAAGTGACCCAAGGGTTTGGTAACAGGACACATAGCTGCTTGGCTTTGTTTCAATTTGTTTACAGCTGTGACTAAAACTTATTTCCCTTGTGGCTTTTCTGGTGGCCTGTAGGAGTTGACAGTGGAAAAACATCTACTCAAAGCTGTTCAGTCCAAAGCTAACATATGATGGAGTCAGAGGCCAGTGGCAGGAGACCCTCAACTCACCTTCTCCTGCCATGCTGTGGGAGGCCGATGGGGTCGGGGTCATCACTGCACTGGGACAAGTGCAAACAGGCAGAGATGGCAAAGCATTTCTGCATAATGGCATTTGCTGTGCTGCTTCTGCTGCCTTCATTAAGCACCCAAGCTGGTGACCTTCAGCTTCATATGATCTCACTCACACCTTTTCTTTATAAAAGAAATCTTGTGTCACCAGCGCACATAATTATTTTCCAGATTTGCAAGTCCTATTCATAACTTGTAATTTCTATCCCTGGAAAACTCATGTGTTAAACAATCTAGCTTAAAAAAAAAATCCTCAAGGTTATTATTCTTAAAATAATAAAAAAATAGCAGCTCTGCACAGTGGAACACATCACATAAAACGCCCTGTCACTTTATTACCAACCCAAAGCACAACCTACTGAACATGATAAAGGTACACGTATGCCAGCTTTTATGATAATGCTACAACTGTAAGTCATCATTTAATTTTTCTACCAAAAAGCAAAAAAAAAAAAAAACCTGTATACCATTCCAAAGGACAAGAGACTAGCTGGCTACATGTATTGACTGAGTATTTATAGTTGCAGCATTCAGGAATGCAAATTGAAATGAATCAATGCCAACATGGATGCCTAAAAGACATAAGTGAGAATTACAGCAATTAAGAATGTTGTCTCAAAGGAAATTAAAACAGTCCATTAATTAAAATGGCCTAAAGGAAAATGAACCAAAATGAGAAAGAAATAAATTAAAATATCAGGATATTAGAAAAAAATCAGGGAATAGAAAAGATCATGAACACAGTAGGTATTTCCCACACTTCTTTTATTAACGACATAGAAATTTAAAAAAAGAAATGGTGATAGGAACTAAACCACCAAGAATAATGGAGTCAATATATTCTTCTACAAGATCAATGGCCAGCACACTCAAGGCTTTGCTGATGTAAGTCCAATTTGTCTTTAAATTCTGTAGAAACTGGTTCCATGGAAAAGAGTGCAAAAAGAAAGTGCCAGGTACAGCAAAAGTTGTATTTATGATACAATGCAGCTGGAGACCCAAATGGCTGTGAGGAGAAAAATCCATGTTTTACACTGTACAGGTAGGCGGGGTTCCCTGTGCTAGGACCACGCGCATGCTGGCAGACCAGCAGTTCTCCTGCTTCATCTGCTGTGGGTGGAAACGTGACCAGTGCAGTCCAAGAGCCATATGTTCCCTCCCTGTCCCAGGCATGGGTTGTTGCAAATCCTGTTGAGCCCTATGAACTCCGAATACAGTATTCAGAGATAGCCCTACACAATTCTTACAAACTCAGCTTACTTTTAATATACCACTGAACTGACAAAAAAATTCTTGATGAACAGTTTGAATGTAAATGCACTGGAAACAAATAGTCTCAATGCAGTATGTCTCCTGGCCCTTTATTAGCAGGAATGTGAAACACCAATGGCCTGTTTCAGAGTCATATAGTATCTTGGACAAACAACACACCACTATCTACTGCTTGTGTGCTTTCAATTCTTTCTTCTGGAAAATAAAACCTTACCAGGTCAGTAGCAATACGTTACACTTGTACCACACACAGCTATCACTGGTGAGTGTTTGAGGAATGGTGTAGCAGCCACTTTCCACTGAGAATGCTTACAAAAACCTATTAAGCTTCCCCTTAAAACAGCAGCTTCAGACAAAAATACAGGCATACGGGCAAGTTTCCGTAACCCCGCAACTTGTTCCTCCCCTTAACTAGGAGCAGCTCTGAGACTCCTCACTTCAGCTTGTCATCCCCAGCACAGGGGGCATGGCGAGGCATTGTCTGTGTTCTTGACTATTGCGACAGCAGTGAGTTTGCCTGCGAGACAGCCAAGTGTTTCTGTGCAGCACAAGTGACAACACCAGATGGGAACAGTCTGCTGGAAAAAGTCCTTCCTCCCAGAGCTGAAATGGCTGGAGAACTCAATGTGTCAGGTTTATACTAAGGTATTTATTATTATATCTAAAACCAAATTTAAAAACAATTTTTTCAAATCAAACTGATTTATGAGATATGGTTTTCATTTACAGCTGAACATCAAGTACCACTCACAGTCCTTGTCTTTCTAATGACCTCATTTCGCAGCAAGCCTGCGGACAATTCCTCCCTTCATGAGAAATGCACATAAGTGTGTACTTGTGTGCCTCAGACACCACATCCAGGAATACACCGAAAACACGTAAACCCCAATGACAGGATCTGAATGGAAAGGCACAAAGAGCTTGCAAAGCATAATCATTGATGCTTCTTGCTGATGGCAGCATGCTGTCATGTTGGTTTTCAGGTTCATGAAACACATTTATGCAGCTTCTAAACTGAAAACCAGCCTTGGCTATGGAAAGGTGTTTCTGCTTTTCCAAATTACAAATGCTTTGCCTTTCCTCCTTCAGGCTCAGCCAGATGAATCCTGATGATCTGACTGAGCAGGAGCCAACTGCTGCTGCTTGTCTGGGTTTTAGCAGGAAGAGTTTCGGCTGTGGAAAACTGCAGAAACTCATGACAAAAGTGAAAGAACCATCTCCAGGTTCTCCATGGCCACATTTATTAACTGAAAAGCTGGACATGTATCTTTTCTGTCTACTTTCTGTCCTTTCAAATAATTGAATTTCAGTGACATTTGAGGCATTCAATTATTTCTCTAAGTGCAAATTCTGCATTCCTTCGTCTGTTATATATATATATTTAGTGCAGATTGAACAGCACCTGCTGACTGGATGAATCATTTACAACTGTGTCACAAAATGGGAACTTAAGGACCTCCAGTGCTGTTCATGAAATTGATGCTACTGATGCTGCCAATTCAACTCCTGCTGCTGATACTAATCAGCATCTCTTTAAAATGATTACAGCATTCAGATAGCACCATAAAACTACCAGGTGGGCTATATTTCGTACCGCTTCCCGGTTTTTCTACAGTCTCCCCTATGGGAACGGATTTATTGGTCCCATCAATCCCTCTTACAGTCTTTAGCATGGGAAGGAGATGTCACCGAGTTTTAATGTCTCATATATTTTCTGAATTACACGATCATTATAACCAGCTTGGCACAAAATACGGTTTTCATCAAACTCAGTATTTAAGGCAAAAATAGGATTGTTAATTTAGCTGCAGATTAATGTAAATATATATGCATATATGAAAGAGAAGACTTTTATTGTTTATTTAAAGGTCTTATAAACTGCAGTTGCATGAGAACTTTACTCAAAACCACACAACTTTTACCAGGCCAGATTGCTCTCTAGCAAAAGCTGGCACAATGAATTCAAGTCAGTAAATCTGAACGTGCTGAATCTGAACCTCCATCACATGTCAGGGGACTCGATAAAAGATTTTACTTTTTTTTAAAGGAGAACTCACATGAACAAAAAGATGGCTTAGAAGTACATAGAGTTCCTTGGGTTTGGGGCATTTTTGTTTTATTTGTATGTTTTAGAGCAGATATAAATTTTGACTGGAAAACAAAGGCAGCTTGTCAGTTCTTAATAATTTTAAGAACAGTAAATTGCTGAGTCTCATCTAACTGATTTTTGGTAAAAACATTGATAGTGTTCCTTTACAGTACTTTCAGATCAACACATATTTATTCTCACAATGTTCTTGAGGGGGCGGCAAGTTAGAGCTCCTTATGGTTTCCCTATGCTGGAAGTGATGGCTTGCCCTCAGCATCAGGAACCCGGTGCCACAGAACCCACCCGGCACAGCACCAGACCGATAAAGCCGCAGGCGCCCAAAGCCCAGCCGGCTCTCCTGCCCCTGCGACTCACATCCGGATTGGGCTGAGCTCACCCTCATGTCTGGTCCTGCAGATATGCCTTAAACACCTCTGTCAAGGTCTTGTCCAGTACACCCGACAGCCATCTTTCTGCTGCTGCGGTTTATAGCATCTCGCATTCACAGGGAAGGAGAGGGGGCCTTCCTTCACGTTCCTGGAGACTCATTATGTTTTACAATACAGGGAAGGGAGAAAAGTCAAACTGATTTACAGCAGCCCTCTTTCTATTACTTGCAATGCATATGGAACACACTGACAAGTTTAGAAGTCCATATATTTGCTCCTGTTTTTTAGTTTGATTTCATTTATATACCTTGCTGCAAGCCTTATATGTGCACCAAGTAAGTTGATTATGAGCTTCAGGACTGACACCTTCACGGCTGACATACATACATACATTTGGGTTTTTTATATATAGGCATATATAAAATAAAATACATGTACAAGGGAACACTTTTACCTAGATTTCCAATGCCTTGTTATAGTGCCATCAGAAATACCTATAACATTGCTAGTACCTCTTAACACAGCACTTGGGGCTTGGAAGACCACAAAGGGTGTCCTCTGTTGTCACCACAGCTGTCATGAAGTTCACTCATCCTCCTGAAACTACAGCTGGAATGTGAGCAAGGGAGGTGGCCATCACTCTGCACCTTTTCTCTTTGACCTGCTCAACTCATTCCACCCCACACAGTGACTTTGCTCTTATAACCCCAATGAGGTGGTGGTTGCATGACAGCCATGGGACATGGAAGATATCGATGGGGAGCTCTTGGCTGGATAGGCTCACTCTGATGCAAAGCGCTGAGTCTGTACAAAAAGGGTCAAGCTTGGTCAACTTTTTGGAAGTGCCAGCTGTCTGAGTGCAACAGCAAGTTTAAGCTATGCCAAGAACGTGATATGAAAATGGGAAAAAGCTTAAAGATGCCCTGCTGATTGAGATATACCAAAGGTCTACCCAGCCACGCTCCTGCCTCTGACAGTGCCAGGGACACATTTGGAGGTGGCTTGTCAACTACAAATCCGAGTTCCCTGCTATACTCATGTAAGATTGCTCTTGATCCTCCATGTCAATAGGTACTTACAGAGCACTCCCCCATCAGTGTGTCTTAACTTTAAAATAGAACTACGGAGCAGAGCACTGTCCCCATAAAACAGCAAACGTAGGTCCTTCTGCTGGAGGTTATTCACCAGAGTCAGACATGAAGGAGGAAAGAAAAACAGACCAAGTAATTCAGCTGAGCAGTTACAGACAAAGCCCTCACCTGATGCAGACTTTGGGGAACTTGAGCACTTTTGCAAAGTTCATGAGTCTGGCTTTGGTTCTCTAACCATCAACTGTGAGTTTAAATTGTTCATTTTCTTTAATTAAGCAGAGAAGAATGACTTCTGCTTTCAACAGTGTATTTCCCCAGTGCTGCTTTGGCCTTTCTGCACCGTGACGTAAAAGACAGAAACTTGGTAAAAAGGACAGCAGGGCAAATTTCTTTCTGTGTTCTCTTTTTACCTTTCTAAAGCTTAGAGAGTTAACACTATTCTCACAAATTGATTCTGAATTTTAGCAATAGCTTTAATGCAAATTACTGAGCGATTGTATTTCAGCTCCAAAAACTGTTAGAAATATTTACCAAGGAATACTTGCCCCTCAGAATCATGAAGAGCAAATAAGTGTTAGCTTACTTTTTATAAAATGTTATTGGCCTCAAGACGAATATGTTATATTTATAGCTGATATAGACTTCCACATAGTTTCATACATAAGAAGTTTAAATACTTCTATCAAGATTTTCATAGGAATTGTTTCTTCTCGCCCCTTATAGATTCCCCATCCCCTTCCATATCCCTTGGGCCTGTCCATACCTCTGCAAAGTCCTCAGCTCCCAGCCAGATGCCCGATAGCTGTCTCCCAACAGCAACCACTCTCTAGTTCCTTCCAGCTTCTCCATCCCTGTGTTCCCACTTCCCCACCATAACATCCCAGTTTCCTTTACACCTCCTTCACTATATTCTATGTCCACACTTGCTTTTTGCAAAATTTTCCTGTGGCTTTGTACTAACCTCCCACTTTCCCGCTCACAGCTTTTGCACCTGCTTTGGCTGCAGTCACAGCATCCCAGCAAATACACAATGACCAACAAATGCGCACATGTGAGTGCAGACTGGGGTTTCCTTTACCCAGAGCTGCGAGTGCTTAAGGAGGCTCAGGCTGGTACCACACACTCAGAAAAGCAAAATTCACGTATCTGAAAAATTCTGCCTCAGACTCCAGGCACCTCCTCTTTGCTACAGCTCAAAATTCAGGCATGAAATTCTCCCCTGAATTTTGGTTTTCCCATTGGCAGCATCACATAATGAGTGACATGAACCAGGAAAAAAGTAACATTCGGGCTGTTAATTGGCATCACTGGTGCAGCATCCCCTGGACACGTGGGCACACGTCAGGCTGCCATCTGAATGCACATTAAAGGGATAAAATTAAAAGCAGCCTAATCTTCACTTCAACAAAAATTCCCTGCTCAAAGAAATTATTCCAAAAAGAGAAAGGAGTACAAATGAAATTAATGATGTTTCAGCTGTGAGCACACAGGTCTCTGGGTACAATCCTTTCCTACTTATTTGTCAAGTAAAGTTCTTAAAACCCTTTGAATACCTTGTCTTTGAATATTAATTGTTTTCTTGCCTTTCTGTAATCAAGTTTTCAATGAGATATTTAGTGTGGAATTTAGACCAGCCATGCCCATATCCAACAACGTGTCAGGCCAGAAGAAATTTCTGCTTTTACCATTCCTTCCTTCCTCATAATGCCAAATGATTAGGCATTAGCATTTTAAATACTTGTCATACTGAATTTGCTTTTCCTACATGAAGAGGAAGGTGGAGGTGGGCTAAAGGAAGTTTTCTCTGACTGTCAAGCGATCTCCTCACACTCTCTGCCGTGTACCTGACTTGCAGCAATCCTGCCCATTGTATGTCAGACACCTTGTGATGGCAACACAGTCAGCTAAAAAGCAGCTGGCCAGACTAACAAGCCTCTGCTACTGTGGATCATCATTCCGCACTTCAGTACAAATGGCAATTAATTCATTAACTGCCTATCATTTATTATTAATTGCAATTAATTACAATATTGCATATTCTGGGGGTTCTACAGGCACAGCTTTCAGTAAAGTCAATTTACCAATTTTGGAAACTGACTATTTTTTCATGCAGTGTGTTCAATACTCCCCACGTTCATACATCATCCTTCCAGCCAAGCTATTCTGCTGTCTCCCATAAATCAAGAACTGATGAGAAGAGAGTTGGTCTGGCAGCAAATGGGGCCCAGATTTCAGGGAATTGGGGTCCCACCTGGTGTCTGCAGGACTGGAGGCAAAACTCTGTCACAGGTCCCTGCTCAAAAATAGAGGCTCCAGACTTCATGGTGTTATGATAATTGAGGCTTTTTGAGCTAGTTTGGTACAATGAATATATAAGACGCAGTCAGAATTTCAAGTGTTTTGTGTTTTCTTGATGACCCTTATTCTCACTCACCTGCACCTTCTGCTGACACATCAGAAAAGGCTGCATGCCAAAGGAGAAATATATCTTGTCCTTTCTTTATACTGGTAAAGAAGACTACCACAAGCTGCAGGCAGTGAAGAGTGAGGTCTACTGGTTTTAAATCAAAGCTTAAATGTGTTCCTGTTCCTTTTCACTCAGCAATTTCTACATTTTTTCCTCTCAAGCAACAGCATCTCCTGAACCTTGGGTCAATGTGACAGCCTCATCTGGAGGCACAATAGGCTAAATGATGGAACAGAAAGACTTTTTCCATAATTGCAAAGCCAAGAAATATCTGAGACACTTCTCCTTTACTTTTTTTTTACTTCCTTAAGTTCTAAAAAATTACCCTGGTTGACTTCTCGACTTTTTCCAGCTGGTAGCTTTTGATATTACTGAGAAGTGGTGTTATCAGATCTCTATTCCTCTGCTTTCATCACATGAGTTTCTCAAGTATTCAAGATCTAATGGCAGCCTAAATGATTTAATAGAATTTAAAATTCAGAAGACATCATCTGCTTATCAAATCTGACTGTCCTCCTTGTCCTCCTCTACTCTGTAAAGAACAAACTGTTAAAGACTAAATATTTACCCCTTAACTGAGCTCAGTAACTTGGGACAACTACACTACTGCAGTTCCCCAGAGATCAATTACCCATATACCAAGAGAAGATAGAGGTACAGCAGCGCCAGGGACTTTGCAATGGAAGAGAACTGATTGAGAGATTTTTTCTAGCACAGACCATAGGCAAAGAGCACCCTCAAGGTAGGCAAAACCTTTATTTTGCTGAAAGCTTTTTCTTTATTACATGGTGGCATTTTGTGTTTATCTCGAGTAGCCAGAAGATTATACATTAATTCAAAGCTGGAAGAAATTATTGTAAAGCTGGAAGGATTTTCTATTAAAATTAAGGAATAGAGGGATGACAGAAGGTCTTGGGAGTGTTAAATGCAAATTTCTGACTTGATACGATGATAAACAGAACTGTCTTTGCACACTTCTGTTGGCCATATAATGCAGTGGAGAACATCTGCACACTGCATATGTGTACACTGAGCTCTTCACTTCTTGGCATTCCTCCAGCTAATATTTTCAAGATGCCCATACTGACTGGTTTTATTCCTTTTTAATAGCAAGTGTTCTGCTAGTAACAATACAGTTAATGGATAGGAAAGATTTGTTTCTGAGTATCTGAGATAATGTAGTTTTTCAGTTATTATGAAGCCATATTATTTTATAGCCTCCCTATTTCGGGCTTTCTTTTATGTCCCTTGAACTTGTGTGCACAGCATCCTAGAGCACAACAGCACCAAAACTCTCTACCAAACACACAGAAATCACTGTCAGGGGAAAATATCTGGAATCACCTTATAACTTTTTAATGAAGATTTACACTGTATATTTTTTGAAGGTTTTGTCTGAAGACTTTGGCAACTGCTGCAGAGACAAAACTGCAATGTATTAAATATGCAAGAAAGTACTAAAGTAACATGAAGTTTGAATAACTAAAGTTATAATGTCAGAAAATGTCAAGAAAAAATTGTTAGATTTCAAGAACAAGCAACAGTGTGTAATACATTTAACAAACAATCCAGTACAGCTCCATACCCAGCAACAGCAATGTTTGATGTCATCTGAGACATTTAAATAAAGTCTACATAATAAAAACTGAAGTAGAAAGAATGAAAATGACATGTCCAAATTCCCTGAACTGCTTCCAAATCTCCAGAAGCAGATTCAGTGAATGTCAAACTTTGTTTAAAGTCTTTTTTTCACTGCGCTCTTCTTCTGAAATTTTTTACACTGTCTTTCTGAAATTTTTTCACCATGGTTGCTGTCTGGGTAGTAGTGGTGGGAGAAGGTGATGTAATGCTTCTGTAAGGGAAAGTGTGAACCAAACTGGTGGAACTGGAGATGCCATATTCCTGATTTGTTCTGGGGAAAACCTCAGTGATATATGCTAGATCTCTCTGAACACACTCAGGTGAACATCTGAGCTTCAGACAACAGAGCTCTCATAGAATCATTCAGGTTGGAAAAGACCCTTGGGATCATCGAGTCCAACCATCAACCCTACTTTACAAAGTTCTCCCCTCAACCACATGCCCCAACTCCACATCTAAACGACCCTTAAACACATCCAGGGATGGTGACTCAACCACCTCCCTCAGCATCCCATTCCATTATCTGACTATTCTTTCTGTGAAAATTTTTTTCCTAATGTCCAATCTAAACCTACCCTGTTGCAGCTTGAAGCCATTCCCACTTGTTCTATCGCTAGTTACCTGTGAGAAGAGACCAGCACCAACCTCTCTACAATGTTCTTTCAGGTAGTTATAGAGAGTGATGAGGTCTCCCCTTAGCCTCCTCTTCCTCAAACTAAACAGTCCCAGCTCCTTCAATCGCTCTTTGTAAGATTTATTCTCCAGGCCCTTCACCAGCTTTGTTGCCCTCCTCTGCACTTGCTCCAGCACCTCGATATCTCTCTTGTATTGAGGTGCCCAAAACTGGACCCAATACTCAAGGTGTGGCCTCATCAGTGCTGACTACAGGGGTCAATCACCGCCCTACTCTGCTGGTCACACTATTTGTAATACAAGCCATGATGCCATTGGCTTTCTTGGCCCCCTGGGCATGCTGCTGGCTCATATTCAGCCGCTTGTCAATTAGAACCCCCAGGTCCTTTTCTGTGAGGCAGCTTTCCAGCCACACTTCCCCAAGCCTGTAGCGTTGCATGGGGTTGTTGTGGCCCAAGTACAGGACCTGGCACTTGGTCTTGTTAAAGCTCATACCATTAATGTTGGCTCATCAATCCAATCTATCCAAGTCTCTCCGTAGAGCCTCCCTATCCTCATGCAGGGAGGCTCTATGAACCAAAGACACCATTGTGTCCTGATTTACTTTACATGGTATTTATTGCTACGTTATTAAACTGACAACTTCTGTAAACCTTGTCCCTGAGAAAGATACGCTGGCATCATACATTTTTACCTGTTAATAGAAAACTCCAGTAGGCAAAATGAAAGTAAATAAATGAGAAGACAATTCACAAAGACAAGAGACATTTGAAAAGAAGACCCTGTCAGCTAAAAGAGAGAGAAACAAAAATAACTATATAGGTAAAAACTCATAATTGTATCTTTAATAGATGCATTTCCTGAAAAAATGAAGACCATCAAGAAAAGTAGATGTCTTCCAGAGTAGTAATCTATAAGTATTATCTACATTTTATCTTTTTGATCAAACCAAATTTTATTAGTTCTCATGCATCCCTTTCATCCTAATGAGGTTGACGTTGCATTTTATTTAGTGGAAGAAATGGTCAAACTAAAACTATCTCTGCCTGATGGACTTGATTGCCTCCGATTCCTTGAGGCTGCTTCAACAGTTATTTTAAGCCATTGTGGAACACTTTGTAGGCCCCCTCTGGAATAGAGGGCACCATGGATCCCACAATTTCCACCAGCAGGAAAGCAAAAGTGTCCTTTCCCGGGGGAAAAAATGGGACAGGAATGTGCCCATAGTTCATATATGAATAAACAGATATGTGTCCACAAACAAAATGCCCAAAAAAATAGCAGTATTTTCAGTTTCAAGTAAGAATTTTCTTTTCTTAATTGTTCAAAATGTGCAATTTGCTTAAAATAGCAGCAACAAACTCAAAATAACTCAATCCTCTTGCAAAGAATACACAGACTCCTTCCTGGGAAACGCAGCTTTTCCTGCCTTTATGCCAGAATTGACTCCAAGGAGGTTTCATATTGCCTTGTTTTGTTAGAAGTTCAGCATTAAATGCATGACCAGTGTTACTGGCATGAAGGTGTCTGACTGATAACCAGAGTCCCAGTGCTCCTCTGAAATTAGGAACAAGAGTCAAAGCTTACTCTTACTCTCAATACTCCCAGCTAGCACTTCCCACCAGCAGAGTTTTTTCCCTTTTATATATATTTCTTCTATGCAGTTTTCACTGATACAGGTACCAAATAATCTGTATCACTCATATCATATGCTTGATAAAGCCTGATTCCACTTCTTATGATAAACTGTCACGAAAATGTGCATCCACAGGTACCCATGCCTACTGGCCTGAATTGAGTTTCAAAAATATTTGCATGATTGACATTCAAGAGCCATAAACAAAATTAGTGGCCATCATTCAAGCAGAAAGTTATTATCAGGTGGCACTAAACAAACACAGGCTCAAAGCAGAATAGAAGTTTTTTCTAATAATGGATGTATGAGTAATTTAACTAATTGCTACAGTCACTCTAGCAGAGCACATTTTTCTCGTATATAAGCAAATAGAAATCTGGGAATTTATAAGCACTGTGCTAGCAAATTAATCTTAGTATACAAATGTCACTGTGGAAAATTCCTAAATCCTTTCATTTTCCTATGCAAATCATAGGGCCATTTGATTTGTTTTAAAGGTTTAATCTGAACTTGCATCCCAAGAGCTCAAACACTAATAAAAAAAAAATGGGAAGGGAAATGGCATCCAGTCCCATAGCAGCTTGGACAGGAGGGCCCTCTGGGGAGGAACCAGCTACCAGGCTTTCACACAGAGCCAGGTCAATGCTAGCAGTGGTAGATACCTCTGCAGAGCAGCAGTGACCGCTGGAATCTGCATGGATACAGCTGCAAGGTGTCGTGAGCACAGGTTGAGTGTGGGGCACAGTCTTCCCCTTGCTACAGCTTTGCTTTGGCTTCTAAATGGGTGGGTTTAGACAGGAGCCAAAACCTGAGCATGAGCCCTTCTCTCCTGCAGACACCACCATGGTTCATGTCTGCCCTCAGAGAGGGGTAGCCTCGCTGGGGACTCCAGCACTCTATTTTGCCTCCTTCAGCTTTGGTTTAAGCCAAGTTTAGTTTAATCTTGGATTCTCTTGTACCTCCATAAAAGTCATTGGAAAGACTGGATCTTGAGGCACACTGGGACAATACCTATGGCTACAAGTGGCACAGTCACACCCTGGTTAATTAATTCTTGCAGGTTTCTAACAAGCAGAGATGGTTTGCATTCACAGACAGAATCTGCTGCTGTTCTATAATATATGCAGCAATTATGCAGCTGATGGATCCTTATGTAGCTGCTAGTTCTTTCCTATACATAAATTAACACCAGGATTTGTGTAATGATGGGATAATGAAGGCCTGGGTCATTGGTATTCATCTGTAGAAGGCCTTGAGAGGCTGGGTCAAAGACAGAAATGCTATTTGGCTAACACATATAGAGACCATTGTTAAAGGATTCATAAGCTTATTCCACTCAAGACCTGTATTAACTCTCTCTGCTGCTGATAAAACAACTTTTGGGACATGGGGTTTGCTGGGGCTTTGTTCATTTTTAATTTTTAATTATTTTTTTTTTTTAGCTGCTTGAGGGAAGTACCTTCCTCATAAGACTAGCTCTGTGCTGAATTTACCTCACTGAGCCACGGTTTGCCATAGCAAGAAAGGCAGGCTGTCTCTAGCAGCCCTGCATTTGGGTCTCAGCATGCAGGAGCAGCTGGAGAATTAGGACAAAGGCCTTCAGGAGTCCTAGCTCCCTTTTCTTCTAATTTTTATGTCTTTGGTTCCCCATTTGTTCTCACTTTCCACAGCTCCTGGGCTGCTCCAGGGCTCTGATCTTCCCCAGTGCTGCAGGACAGTTTCATTGACTGCAGCAGAGGCTGCATCTCTGTTTTTATTAGGTCATGTTAAAATTTCTTAGTGCCTCACTACTTTATCTGTTGGTTTTGGCACAGCATATCCTTGTTCTGAGAGAACGTCTCGTTCCCTCTCTCCATCCAGAGCACTCTTGGTGTCCTGACACCATTTCAGAGCCATGGGTGAGTCCCAAGAAAGGGCAGAGGCACTGGCCAGCCCTCCATGCCTCCTCCTGCAATGCATGAGAGTAAAATATAATAAGGCAAACCTGCAAGGAGCAACACTGTGGTTGGGCAGCCAGACGCTGGGTGATACTTCTGGGAGGAGATAAAACTTGGTTGAAATGCAATCTGCAGGTAACCACATTGCTGAGCAGGGAAACTAGACAGAACAAGCTGCCTCCTGGTAGGTGAGCTTAGAGAAAACTGAGCAGCCTTGGCCACAATCAACACCACCTAAGCAAAGTTGTGGACCCTGACTACTGCAGGAGAGCTGGCTGGGAGTGCAGAGAAGAGCAATGGCTACATTAGACAGGTCTCTGAGCTTCTCTGTCTCTTCTTTCTAATCAATGAGTGGAGAATTAAAAGCAACACTTGATGCTGTCTGGTTTGTTGTGAAGGAAACTGTTCCTTGCTGTGCTCATCTTCAGCTCCCACAAAAGTAACAAAAGGCCCTCCTGTGCCTTTTTATCTACACAGTCCCTGCCTGCCTCCAAGTTCTCTTTAGCTAAACGAACCATGTCTGCCTCGCTGCAGAGAGGAGGGACCAGGGATGGAGCCCCTGAAGGAGTTAAGGGAGAGCCATGTGTAGATGATGGCAATCTAAAAAAGACACTCCAAAACATCAGAGAAGAGGATCATCACTGGTTTACACGTGAGCCCAAGAGGCTTAAGTTCCTTTCATCCATTGCGTTTTCTAGTGATACCACTTAAAATAAATATTTATTGACAGAGATCCTTTCCTGATATGTCTGATTTATAAAGCACTTCGAGATCATATGGGAAAGAGGGATGCTGTAGAACTGGGCTTCAGAACTGTTTAAACAGCCTTTTTCCACAATGCTGCTTGTGAGTATAAGAGCAATACCTGCATTGACTCTTAG
>JAVSBS010006782.1:0-20577 GCA_033124195.1 Coracias cyanogaster | reverse complement strand
TGCTCATTAATGCTGCATGCTTCTCTATGCTATACATACATACAATATACACATACCTAACCCCTTAAGCCATCAAAAATAAAAGCATTTAGCTTGAGTGTTCTTTGTCTCTTATTACGTCAGATATGTCTGCATGCATAGGGTAGTATCTATAGACTTGCTATCTTGCAAATTGCTATATAGTCGCAAGAAATGGAAACTGAAGATCCAGCTCTGTTGTCTTTCTTAGCACTGGAAATAATGGTCTAAGATCAGAATAACTCAAAGTGGTGTTATTTTTAAACTGCTGGTGTGGAGACTGGTTCTGGTGCCAATGCTAGTTAATATCTTAACAACATAGACAGTGGGATTGAGTTCACCCTCATCAAATTTGCACACAACACCAAGCTCTGTGGTGCGATCAACACACTGGAGGGAAGGGATGTCATCCAGAGGGACCTTTACAGGCTTGAGAGGTGGGACCATGCAAAGCTTGTGAAGTTCCGCAAGGCCAAGTGCAAGGTCCTACACCTGGGTCAAGAGAATCATCAGTATCAGTATAGACTATGGGATGAACGGATTGAGAGCAGCCTGGAGGAGAACAACTTTGGGATACTGATTGATAAATAATTGGACATGAACTGGCAATGTGCACTTGCAGCCCAGCAAGCCAGTTGTATCGTGGGCTGCATCAAGTGTGGTCAGCAGGTCAAGAAAGGTGATTCTCCACCTCTACTCTGCTTTCACGAGACCCACCTGGAATACTGCATCCAACTCTGGAGTCCTCAGCATGAGAAAGAATTGTATCTGCTTGAGCGGGTCCAGAGGAGGGCCATGAAAATGATCAGAGGGCTAGAACACCTCTGCTGTGAAGATAGACTGAGACCATTGAGATTGTTCAGCCTGGAGAAGAAAAGGCTCTGGGAAGACCTTATAGTGGCCTTTCAACAGTTAAACAGTGCTTATAAGAAAGATGGAGACAGACTTATTAGTAAGGCCTGTTGTGACAGGACAAGGGGTAATAGTTTTAAACTGGAAGAGGGTAGGTTTAGTTGGACATAGGAAGAATTTTTTATGATGAGGGTAGTGAGACACTGGAACAGGTTTCCCACAGAAGTTGTGGTTGCCCCATCATTGCATGTGTTCAAGGTCAGGTTGGATGGGGCTCTGAGTAACTTGGTCTAGTGAAAGATATTTCTGGCCATGACAGAGGAGATTTGGACTAAATGATCTTTAAAGGTCTTTTCCAACTCAAACCATGCTATGAGTTTATGAAAAAAAACCCAATTTACAGTTAGAATACAGTTCAACCGTTCACTTAGTTGCTTTTTTTTTTTTTTTCAATGTAGAGTACAACATGTGGTCCTTGAGGTAATTGCCTACTTGGAGCTTGCTTCCATCTATTTTTTGCTTGATTATAAAAGTTGAATGGAGTGAAGGAGCTCAGCACTACACCACAAATAAGTTGTAATTCCCAAGTACCTCCTGCTTCTTTTTTATTAAACAATTTTCTATGCAGCCAAACAGATTTTTCTGTCTACTCTGTGTATCAGATATTTATACGCATTTTTTTACCATATGTCAGTAGATTTCTTTTATTGAGAGACTAATGCAGACAGTTGGGAAAATTAAATCAGATGCTAATGAACTTCTAGTTGGTCAGTATTTTCCACCACCTGATTTCAAACATATTTTTTAACTGCCTTGCTTTTGTCAGAGAAGAATATCTGTGAAATGTCAGCATTTTGATAGAAAGCTGATTAATAAAATGAAAATTTCCAGTGACACATCAAAGCATATTACCTGCTATGAAAGCCTTGAAAGATCAGAGAAAAAAAAAAAAGGCAGAGATCTGGCCCCAGTTGTGACAACTCCATTAGATGACCATGGTCTACATGCCTCTCAACAGTGATATAGGGAACAGTGTCAAATAATGGAGGAGAAAAAAACTAGTAGAAAGGGTAGCCTCTTTCATCAATTTTACTGGCTCTGTCTCTCAGGATGGCATGAGTATGGGCTAGGTTTTTCTCTCCTGTTTTCAGCAGTTTTTATAAAAAGCACTGTGTCCTCTCTTGGGAGTGCCTTTTCCATCTAATGCAAGGACCAGGAGATCTGGCAGCATTGCTGTTATGTAACAGTCTGATTTTTTCAGTCCCTAATTTACCATCCTATTTGAATTTGCTGATGATCCTTGCAACTAAAATTCTCAATTCTGTTTGGCAACTCGCCATCTGAAAAAGAGGACATAGGTGAACACTGCCATTCTGTGCCTTCACAATGTCCTTAATTAGATTCATTTTAAGTCTGAGAGTTTTAATCAAGGGAATTACCTAAGGGTGGCTTTGTCTGCACGTGCACTTTTAGGCATGTCTTCTGAAGGATCTGTAGTGTTTGATTATAAAATACTCCAAAAATAGTTCACTGCACTACTGCTTAGCCCAAACCTTCCTATTGCTGGTGTTGCTCACTAGCTAGATCCATTTTCATGATCCAAAGATAATGAAGTATCAGAGGCTGCACCTATGTTGCAAAAACATTTGGGGTTGTCTTTCCTTTTGGCCTCTTTGAGAGCTTTTCTTGAGTTTGGCATTCAGCACAAACATTCACCTTACCTCAGATAGGATTCCTGTGTTTTTCCCTGCTGCAGTCTTAGCAGAGCTCCTTGGCCCATTATCCTCATCCCATTCCCCTGAAAGATTCTCTTTTAGCGAGTCATGTGCCACTAAGAAGCAGCAGGAGACAGTGGTAGAGTGCATGGACACAAAAGGCAAGTGATCTGGTGCATGCTCTAAGCAGACCCTTATTCAGCATCACCTGTGTTCTCTCCATGTGAAGGAGGGGACAGTGACTTTAAGGGTAGGGATACCTGGGCAAGGGTCCTCAGAGGGGAAATTTGCTGATGTGTGCTGCAATAGCTCACGGACTGCAGCTTTACATAGGGGCTACATTCTGTGGAGGTTTAGTGCAAGTTTTGGCTGCCAGCATCCTTGGCAACCAAGCCACCAGTCTTTCTGCCCCTCAGTTTACCTATATCCATAACACAAGGATAGCAAAGGTCACTCTGTTTTGAATCTTGCATACATGTGCAGAATGTTATTGCTCTATGTGGGTTAGACCAGAGTACAGAGGATAAAGTTACTCTGGCTTTCTGTTTTCCCACTTCAGTGGGAACACTGGAGGAACAGGAATGCACTAATGTCCTGTACAGTATCTGAATTTCTGAACTAATCAAGGTTTTTGTACTCAGACTCACTTCATAGGAGTTGTTTTAAAGAAATTAATACTTTTGAAAGATGACTGCATGTTAGTTCTGGTGGTTGTGCTCTATGTAAAGAATGTCCTGACACCATATTGTACAATAGAGCCAAGCAGAAACATATTGAAACATGCCTATTCTGCTTTATTTTAAGGCTATGAGTCTGCAGGAATAATTTCTGAAATCAATCTTGCTCTCTTTAAACACAAAACAAATAAAGGGCTCTGTTCAGCTAGACTTGGCTCTCTCCCGGGGCTTTGCGTTGTGGCTTGTAACAATGTCCGTTCCTCTCCTGTGTAGATGTGCTCTATAAAATAAATAAATAGCTCTGCACTCCAGAACGTGCTTTTGCACGGTCTTCCTCTCACTCTCTAAGCTTTAAGTCTTTTTCTATTAAAACCCTGTTGGCTAATAAAATCCACAAACAATCTGGGTGAAGGGGAATGTTTTTTGTGGCTGACGTGAAATGTTTGAAAACTGAGCTATTAATGCAATGTTCTGTTCTTCTATCTTCCACCTCAGTGCTGATGGTAATGGAAAACGTTGAATGCTAAAACTCAGCTTGATTTTTAAAAGAGGTATTAAGTAATGCCATGCACGTTTCTGCTGGGTCACTGTATTCCTGTAGATCTTTTTCATTCTAAGCCCTTACCCAGTGCTCAAGGCAGTGGACCATCCACTTCTTTACCATTTAAAAGGGATGCCTGTACCCTGCACTGCTGAGTCTATCACCAATTGCCAGCTACAAAGCTGCTTTTTTAAAATAGTCACTCAAATCCCTCTGCCCCTTGGACAGGTCTCTGATGCTCCTTTCTCATTTGTACCACCCCTTCTCTCAGGAAAAACCTGCTGTTCCTATTGTTGGCTGTAGCTTGAGGTGCAGAAGAGTTTCGACTGTAATCTGATTTATGGATTCATCGAATCATAGAATCATTCAGGTTGGAAAAGACCCTTGGGATCCTCGAGTCCAACCATCAACCCTACTCTGCAAAGTTCTTCCCTAAACCATATTCCCCAACACCACGTCAACACAACTGTTAAACACATCCCAGGATGGTGACTCAACCACCTTCCAGGGCAGCCTATTCCAGTGTCTGACTACTCTTTCTGTGAATTTTTTTTTCCTAATGTCCAGTTAAACCTACCCTGTTGCAGCTTGAAGGCATTCCCTCTTGTTCTATCACTAATTACCTGTGACAAGAGACCAGCACCAACCTTTCTACAATGTCCTTTCAGGTAGTTGTAGAGAGTGATGAGGTCTCCCCTTAGCCTCCTCTTCCTCAAACAAAACAGTCCCAGCTCCTTTCATTGCTCTTCATAAGATTTATTCTCCAGGCCCTTCACCAGTTTCATTGCCTTCCTCTGCACTCGCTCCAGCACCTCGATATCTCTCTTGTATTGAGGTGCCCAAAACTGGACCCAATACTCAAGGTGTGGCCTCACCAGTGCTGACTACAGGGGCCAATCACCGCCCTACTTCTGCTGGTCACACTATTCCTGATACAAGCCATGATGCCATTGGCTTTCTTGGCCCCCTGGGCACACTGCTGGCTCATATTCAGCTGCTTATCAGTTAGATCCCCCAGGTCCATTTCTGTGAGGCAGCTTTCCAGCCACACTTCCTCAAGCCTGTAGCACTGCATGAGGTTGTTGAGACCCAAGTGCAGGACCTGGCACTTGGCCTTGTTGAAGCTCATACCGTTAATGTTGGCCCATCAATCCAATCTATCCAAGTCTTGCTGTAGAGCCTCCCTATCCTCATGCGGGTCAACACTCCCACTTATCTTGGCGTCATCTGAGAACTTACTGATGATACACTCTATGTCCTTATCGAGATCATCAATAAAGATGCTAAAGAGAAATGGTCCCAACACTGAGCGCTGAAGAACACCACTTGTGACCGGCTGCCAGCTGGATTTAACTCCATTTAACCACCACTCTTTTCACCCATCTGTCCAGCCAGTGCTTGATCCAACAGATTGTATGTAAGGAGTGGAAACAAATTCTTGATCTGCTGACCTGGAGAAATGACAGGCAGTCTTCAACTACATTTCAAGCAGTTTGAAATAAGCAGCCCATTAGCCAGTATTACCATTTTGAAACTCAGGCTTAGAAGACCCACTCTGAATGCCATGAGATACAGTATCTCAAGTATTTCTGCCTGGCTATGATAGGACTCAAGAGATGAGCACGGATGGGACTGAATATTTCTACCAGACAGATTTTTTCCACAGCAGACAAGGCTTGCCCCAGTCCCACCTCCACTCTGCATATCAATTCCTCAGCACAGGAAGTCTCCTGAACTCCTCATCCCAAACCACAGCAGATAGCACCTGGCAAACAAAGAAATAACCAGCTCTGTCTCCTCTGCCCTGCCTATCAGGACAGTGGTGGCAGTGCCCTGTTTCTGCATGAAGCTGCCCCCAGAAAGCAAAGATTCTCACAATCTGTACTGCACAAATCCTACTAGTGCCACTGCTGTTCTCTGCTACTTGCAGAACAAAATGCCGCAAAAGTATACTCAGGTCCTTGGGAGAAGATCCTGTACCACCTACCAGGCTAGTGTGCCCAGAACGTGCTTCTCCTGCAACCGTTTCCTTCCTGAATCCCCAGGGGAGGGAAGTTCAATGCTCAGCAGCTGGACTTATAAGTCAAACAACATCTGTTTAGCAATGTCACATGTAGCAAGGGCTGAGTGTAGGAGTAGAAGCATTTTAAAACATTGTCAGCTCTTTCTGTCTGTTGCCATGAAGCTTTGAACCAATTCCCTTGCCCCCAGCCCCAACTGTCCCTATCTGTTTGCTTGCTGTGCGCGTTGCTGCTCTGCCCTTTCGCAGGAGCACAGAGCTCCCAGGCGCTGCCTGCAGCCTTACCAGAGCTCCCTGCCAGCAAAGGTTGCTTACACCTGCAAGCTGGGGAGGCTCCCCAGACAAGGGGAAGTCGGGCTATCAATCAGACACAGCAAACATGTCGGCAGTCTCAGGCTTTTGGGTACTTTCACAGACACTCAGGTAAAAATAGGAAAAATAATAGGGGTTTTTAAAGTCATATCTTGGGTCCTCGGAAATAATTTTCTACCTCAGCAGTCCTGAGCAGTCGGAGCAGGAGCAGCAGTGCTCAGTGTCCTTCCCAACAAATGGTCTTTTATCCTTCTCCATGTCTTTACTTGACACAGCAAAATCAGGTCCATGAACACAAGGTTACTCTTTGGAAAGTTTTTGTCTTGATTAACTCCAATTATGTAATTTATTTTGGTTCTCTGATTCATATTAGTGGGATAAATATTAATTTAAATAAGAATGCTGGGCATTTTCTCTTGCTCAATTCATGCAGATCAGGTGCACGGCACTTCCCCTAGTTACATTGCTGACAACCTCAGCCAGGATTACCAAGCTCAAGTAAAGAGTGGCTGCCACCAGTTTTTCCTTTCTGTTTTTTACAGGGCTCAAATGGCCAGCCCACAGCTAAACTTCAAAAGAATTCTAAACCTCAGACTTGGGAGCAAACAGAATAAAACTGGTCGTTGCTTGAGAAAACTGGGTCATACCTGAGATAGCTCCTTCCTCCCCAAAGAAAGCACTAGATGCTGTGGCAGTCATCCTGTGCACAGGGATGAAGGACTTGTTCTCTTAGCTGAAGGCATGAGTCTCTGGAGTCAAGGTGGGACTGGGGGTGGAAGAGGGCACAACCTGAGATGAAAAAACCATGGCTTCCACACAGGTAATAATTTAGATAGGAAGGCAGTCAGTGTACATATAAATGAAGGAACAAGACAGACAATTTATAATTTATCTTTATTTCACCATGCAGATGGTGTTCAGTGGGTCAGTGTCCTGAAAACTCTAAAGATTCCTGACGTTTGCTTAGATGCCTGCACTTCACAAGTCATCAAGAATTAGTAAATGACCCAGAGGAAGACTTACACTGAGCTAACCCAAGTGAAGCAAGTCTTTTAATTCATTTTAATAACAGCTTTTACAGCAAAGTTGAGTGAAAGATGTAAAATGCAAAGCACAGTCTGTTCATATCAGAATTCAGCATCATTATCATAAAGTGCTAAGTTCATTTCTTTCCCTGAGCAACCCTAGGCTGTCTTGTTAAACTTCCCGATGAGCTTAAGCCCTCACAAGAACACTGCTATTGGTGCAATCCTCGGCAACATAGACAGGGGCTGCATTGTAGCCCACGGCAGTAGGTTATGACCCTTCACCTCACAGTGACTACTGTGAGCAACAGCCATCTGCAAATTTTATCCTGGCTTGGGTTTCAGAGATGACTCATGACAAAGCATAGCACAGGCTTGATAATCTTAAAGGTCCTTTCCAACCATAGTGATTCTGTGGGGAAAACCCCTACTGCAATATCAGCACTGCTGCTACTGGAAAGACTGACAAGGGACATGACACAGCTGCACAAGAAGCAGGACACCACCAGCTCGTGTGACCCCCAGTTACTCCTGTTTGCAGCCACACAAGTCTGCTATTGCTCCCAGCTAAGGAGTCTCACCCTCTCAGCCTTTGGCACAAAGACTCTTATCACTTAGGATGGCTGCTATCACTCTCATGCAATGACCGAATGGTGCCAAAACAAATTAGCTTCATACTCTAGCAAACACTGAGCTCATTCTTGAGATCACTAGAAAGTGTGGGTTAAACTCTATCGCTGAAGTACAGCTGCCTTCGAGGCTGAGGGGCAGACCCCATACCAGATGATCAGAAGGTGAGGCACACCTTCTCACCTGCTGCCGGCCACAGAGTGAAATGTGCCCTCTCTTTCTGTCTTCTTCAGCACACAAGCCAGTATCACCCATGGTGGGGCTGACATCCAGCCCAGGCACACCAGTGAGGAGACACACGAAGTGTGTGGTGATCAGAGATGTGTGGGTGCAGGGGCCACCTGTCTCTGGCAGGTACACCTGGGGAGGGGTGAGGCTATGAGCCTAGATCAGTGCTTTCAGATAAAAACTGTTAATTCAGTCCAGAAAAACCTTCTAATTCATTTAAAATTCACTGCTTGAGAGAATTGCTGGATGTAACAAATAAGTGATTTGCATTGTCCAGGAGTTTCAAATTTCAATGAGATGTCTCCAGGAAAGAGATGGACCAAGAAGGAACATGTCAATCTTCCAATTATTTGGAAGGTATAATGAAAGGTTAACTGCCATCTACTCAAAACAACAGCTCTGCCACCTGCTCCCCAACAGACCACAGCAGCTGTGACATGAAGCTGATCTCTCACACGCGCAGGCATTCAGAGAGTCACTCTATGTGCTACCAGCACAGCACTCGCAGTGCCAGCTAGGTCTCACCTAATCAGTAACGCTCCATCCAGGTAAATGATCTCTGAATGCTATTGTAATACAAGCAGTTGGTAACATTATTAACATAATTATTAGTATCACTATCTTTTGCAGTCACTGTAATTAATGATCACCGCAGCCGGTGCTGAGTGCTTTTGAAAACCAGTGTTTCCACCATGGATCACAGTGGTACACCTCTTGCAGCTTACACTGCTGCAGAAAATGAGCTCCACAGCTCAGCAGCTCACTGCTTAGTTGCTGCTTCTACTTTTTCTTGGCAGCCTCAACTGTGCCAATGATTCCAACTGCCAGATCTAAGTTGGCCTTCCACAATTTGCATAGCAATAGAGCAAATATTTCCAACTATGTACCACTTCACTGAATTCCTTGGCATTTCTTGCATTAGAATTAGGTGATTCCTCAACTCCAGGCCTCCTGATAAACTTCCAATCAATTTGTAAATCTGGGCCCTTACTTCTTTCCTGCTGTGAGAACAGTGGGTTTCCTAGATTTGAGGGCAAGTGAAGAGAAAAAAAGAAGTGGAAAAGAGGAAGAGATTGTATTTTCTCCTCTTTATGTGGTATCTTTTTTGCACAGAAAACTCTTTGTGAAAAACAGTCTGGTTAGGTAATGGTAAACAAAAAGTCTTCCCCATGAAATTACTTTGTGCAGAGGAATAAGGCAGAGCAACACAACTGCCCTCAATCCAACAAATTCTACTAACGTTGTGCCCTCCTTTGCCTCCTCCTCCTCCAAACACACCCTGGGGTGCACCAGCTTTCTCAGTGACTGGCATTTTGCACATCGTCATTCCACTTTCCAGTGCTCTCCCCTTCGAGTTTGCCTTCCAAAATTGTGCATAGTGAGATGGAAGGATGAGTAGGGAGCATATCTTAACCTTCAATAATAAACCGTGGCTATGATGTAGCTGTACTATCATTTCTATTGCCATCAGATATATTTTGATTCAACATCTATTCCATTACAAAGGAGTAAGCTAACACTGACTCATGGACACCCGCTGCAGTCACTACATTGCTAATGTTTAGTCACCAAACCTTCTCTCAGGAATAACACATCAAAAGCAGATGGGGGAATATGAGCCAAATGGAGAATGCTACGTGACCAGTCTTGAGAGCTCTGATCTGAACAGTGCTTATAGTCGTGGAGACTGCTGTGTGGCAGAGCAGCAACCCTCCCACAGCTATCCATCAGGACACACTCAGAGTGAACTGAGGGGCACCATCTGCTTCAGGGGAGGACCAGGGAGAAGCCTGGAGAATAGGAGTTTGTAAACCCATCACTGACAATCAGGATTTAAAGCAGTAAGTATGTTTTGTAGGGGTCAGCTGAATGGATTCAAAAGAGTGACTATGCCCAGACCACGACAGCCTGACAAGTTGATAGAAAGCAATTTGAAAGCTCAGTAATGAAAGAATTATGGGAGGGAATTAACACTGAGCGTGGAGTCAGGGAATGTAGGCTGGCAATAGGAGCAAAAGTATCTGAGAGTGTAACGTGAAGCACTGGTAAAGATAAGATCAGAATCTATTTAATTTTCTATGCATGATTAAGTTATATTAACAACAAACTAACAGGAATGCCTTCAAATGCTGAAAGGGGATTTAGCTGCATTTACTTTTCATGGAGGCCGTGCATTTCTGCAGGCCTTTATTAACATGAGTTACATGAAGTCCAACATACTGAGACACTGAACTAACAAGAGCTTTTGCTATTCTAGACTTGGTTTTGTAATGAGGGCATGACAGAAGATTTCACTGGGAATAATAAATAGGCATTGAGTTAACAAGAAGTTGCTTCTGTTTAAATTCACTGGAACGATGAACAAAAACAAGACTATAAGGACAATCTTTGATGTACTGAAGAACCTAGGAACCACCTGGGCCAATGTGTTAAGGGTCTGTGGGTGCATGATGGCCTGGAAGCTCTTGAATTCAGGATGGTGAAATCCCAAGAGCTTTTGTCACGGGCATTAGGAAAAAAACCTATGGAGTGCTCCAAGTCTAGATGAGTAATCACTCCAAAAAGCATACCGTAAGTAAACAGAGAGTGCGCAAATAATGGGGAAAAGGTACAATCAGCAAAGATATCACACTCAGAGGCTAGGAGATAGAGTACTTCCACAAATTAGTCTGAATAACATCTTGAAAGAGACATAAAACCAAATAGCTTCAGGCCCTTCAGCAATGTAGCCGTGTAGTCACGAGACAATAAAAAAGTAGAGCAGCTAAGCAGTGAAGATGAAGTAAAAAAATAAAAAATGTTATAATTACAAATAAAATCTAAATGAATACTTTAAATCGGTTTTCAATTCTTCTCCCCTTTCAGTCTTCTACTCCTGTTTCATACACCCTACCCAGTGCTGGGAATTTCAGCCAAATGACACATTTACTAGTACAGCACTCATGGAGTGCTCCTTGCTGGCAGCAAGAGGTAAAGTAAAACTGGGAGAATCAGTGCCCCTGCTCTGAGCTGAGCTGTGGCTGCCCTGCCTGAAAGCTGGGGAGGGTGTGAGGAGCAGCCAGGCTGAGCGTGGACAGGGCAGGTTGTCCCCAGGACACAGGTTTTGGAAGTCTCTGTTTCAAACTGAGAACAGGGGCAGGACATATGCGTTTAGATTTTTCCTCAGTTACGCATAGTTTAAGTACACTGTTTAACGATGAATGTTCTCTCAGGCCTGCACCTGATTTGGATAAAATATTCTTTTCCAATACGTATTTTAGCTACAGCAAGTCATCATCCTGTTGTCTGATGGGTAACTACACTAAATTGTACTAAAAATAAGTCATAAGATAGCCGCTGGGAAGAGATTTACAACGAACCAGATTTTTTCAGGGCAGCCTGCCTGCCTTATTTCAGGAAAGCTTACAGAAACGGCAAATAAACTCGAAGGCAGGCTGTTTAGTACAAAGGAATGCTCCAGATCGTCAGCTGGTGCAGTTAGAACCAGAAATGGGGCAATGGTGGAAAAGAGCGGACACACTCAGTTTTTTGTGCTCACAGAGACTTCTCCAGCACAGTGGAGGGCAACTGGCTCTGCCAAGTCCTGGTCACCACCTTTATCTAAGATGACAGGATTTATCTAACCAGCCGAAGACAGATTTTCAGAGTGCTCGCTCATCTTCAGTACACACATTTCCCACTAAGGTCCTTACCAAGCTACATATACCACTAGAGCCAGAGCTCCTGCTCTAGCTCACCAAACCTTAAACCTCTCCTGCCTTCATTGCACTTCTTCCCATGACCAGGAACAAAAGGAGGACAAATTCCTTGCAGAGACCCCTGTCTACTGTTACTGGTTTTTGGCAGCATCAAAACACTTTACAGAAGAGCATGGCCAGGATGTGAACCAGAGCATGACTCTGTTTCTAGAAAGTTTGAACAGGTCTGCCTTCCATGTTCACACAATCCCCTTCTCCCACATCTGCTTCTAGACCAAGATCTTTCAGCTTGCAAAGCCATAGGTGTTTAGGTGCCTAAACATGTAATTAATCAAATTGCATCTCCAAGGATTTTCATAAGTTCTTAGGCTGAGTGCTTAATTCCCATGGGAACTGTGTGCTAACTTTTCATATGTGCCTTTGGGAAGCTACCAGAAATGTATCTGTATCTTTATAGGCTTCAATTCCTTTTTTAAACCAGATCTTTTTCTTCTCCCAGTCTTGACAAATTCCCCCTCTTTTCTTATTGGATTGAGCACCTTTTATAGGTGGCCAGGTGCCTAGTTTTAGCACTAGGGAAGAAGGATTTTGAGATTGTGGCTTCTTCCACTCCTGCATTACATAACCCAAAGTCCTTTCATGCTTGTCCGCAGAAGTACAGAAACACTGGCAGCTCCACCCGGGACTAAGGGGCAGAAGAGCCAGTTACATGTGATAAACTGCTGCAAAAGGCATGGCAGATTTCAAATGTTCAGTTATTCTGATGTCTCATGAAGCCATCAGATGGGCCATGCACCAACTCCAAGATCTGGATACTGAAGACTGATTTCAGGCAGTGAAACCACACAAAGCAGAAGAACAAATCACTTTCTGGCTATGTACCACTGGAACACAGCAGCCTAGAAAGGATAAATTTTGAAGCATGCCAATCCCTTTGTACATGCCAGTAACAGCTTTGTTACATCTGTAATAAAATACCCATTTGCTTATGGCTGCAGGACACGGTTCTCCTGCAGATCTGGCTGTTGCCCTCAGCCCTGCAATAGTGCGACAGATTGTGCGAGTGCTCCGGGCCCTTTCCAGCACAAAGTCAGCCGCTTTTTTTGCCTGACAGGCTGATGCAGCCAAGGCACAACTGCTGATGCTCAGAAGGTAGGTGGATATTGCAATATCCACAGAGATTGAGCTGTGTAAAAATCTTGCTTAGTCACCTATAAATCAGTTTAGTATAATCACTTGCCTCTCTTGCATTCCATGTCTTAACAGATTTCTCTGACCTCCAGTCCAGTCCCACAGTGAGCTCCTGGTCTTCAGGTGGGAAGGGAGAGGTTGTGTCCTGCCTGGCTTCCCTCTGCTCTTCCTTTCACTTTGCAGTTCAAGAAGAAAAATAGTGAAAGAAACTGCTGCCTCAGGATTCAGCTTATGTTGCCCTTCTCAAAGTATTCAATAAATCAGAAAAGAACATAGAGAGGATTTGGGTCACAATGTATTTCTTATCACCCAGAGTTTCCAACTATCAAGGTCACTTTTACAGCACAAGTCTGAGGAAGCACTGAAGTAGTGACCTGACTGAGCGGTCCTTAGTGGATCCTGTGGCTCCCTTGGCTCTTCTTCCTTTTATTCATTTTAATGAAATATACAGAGTCCGGAACACAAATTGCAACCTTAATTTTTTGGCTAATCCCACTATCAGATTAAAATTTTGGCTTCAAATACAATCAGCCCTTTTGGAATATGGCATTTATGTCTGGATCAATCACAAATTATGAAAAATTCCCTAAAGCTTTATGCCTGTGGGATTTTTTCCCCCCTTTCCATAAATAATGAACTGTAACAATCAGAAGTCTAAATGAGCTAAGGTGACTTCCTTTTAAAAAGACATTTATCACATACTAACTCCTCTCCCTCATTGAGCCTCCCATCATTTTTCACTATGTACTAGTCTTCGCGATGTTATCAGCCAAATTATATATGTTTTTTAATTACACACAATGATCTCCAAGAATTACATGAAATACATTAGATATGAAAAGCTCTATTTACCCTTGTGAAGTGCTAGGGCCTGAGCAAGAGGCCCTGAATTAATGTTGGCATATGGATGAAACACAACTGGACAGTATGACTGAAACCAGCAGAGGATTTTTCTCTGCTGGGAAATTAGCTGATTATCTGTGAGAACAGACACACAGCTATCCTGGGAAATGCATGATTTAGGGCGAAAGCAGATAGAGGTGCCTCCTCCTATTTGAGTTTCTTCCCAGGCTTGGCTGACTTTGGATGGAACTCAATAAGGTGGAAAAATAGCAGGTGTCCTGCTTTTGAAGTTGTTTTTGAGGATTGCATACGCAACCTAAGTTGTTTACTCAACAGGATAAAATCTGGTCCCACTTGCAGCAAACTTCGGAAGCCGACCTGTGGGTGAACGCACCACACAGGGTCTCCCCCATTACTGGAAAGGCCCTGACTGCTCCCTGCAAGTGGGACTCCCCAGCAACAGCAGGACAGGACGAGGGTAATGGATTTGATAGGAACACTGAAAAGGACACAGGTAATGGATTTGATTGTCTATCCCTTTGGCATTTGCCACAGTTTAGCCACGTACCTCTGTGGAATGTATCACTTTCTGCTGGTGCACCTCTCTGGCATTTGCCAGGGTGCTCTGTGCATGGCTCTGGTGGTACTCAGGGTATGGTTGGTTTCTCCTTGTTGAGTTTGCTGCTTGTTTCCTTTTCCCTTCTGTTATTGAGTTTGTGTTTCGGTTTCTTTTCCATTTTGTTATATCACTCACTGTGAATGGGTTTATTTCTTCTGTTGCAGGCTATGTTATACTGTTCCTGTGCTCCATGGAGATAGATAATAAAATCTACATCTGTTTATGCATCTGTCTTCTGCTGATGGTCACATTCTTCATGCTAAGCCAGGTAATTGGCAAAACACCATGTGATACATAAGACCAAAAATTCATGGTATAAGAACTTTGAATTAAGTGTTTATACAGCACGTATCTGAACTAGTCCCAAAAGACAGAAATACATAGACTCCAGTTTTTAAACCTCAGGTTGTATTTCTGAAGTTTTTGCTTTTCTCTTAGTTCTCAGACTGACTGGCCCATTGAAATTTTAGAGATCTAGCTGAAATGAGGTGTGAAGAAAAATATCCTGGAAAAACTCATCATAATCTCTGTGCTGTTAATGGCCCCTTGTGCAGTGGGCCCACTGTCATCTTTCCTTCTACTGGAGTCACCAAAGTTCTCATGAATAAAACAACTCGGCTCCCCCTCTCTCCAAAGAAATCCTTATGCAGCCATGAGGGAACCTCCCTGTGTTGGTTTACAAGCTAAGAACCCTTTCACTCCTAGTTGGTTATTGACTTCAACTAACAAGTTTGTTTCAAGGTCTGTTTTTTGTAGGAATTAATCTCTTCTGTTATTTCTTAGTATAGAAGATAACTTTATAAAACAGTATCCTTCTGCCCTTTTGAAGGAGTGACAATGCTTTAAGAATAACTTAATCAGCTTGGCTCATTTCTGTCTAAGATACCTGTATTAGCTTATGATATAATCAAGATTTAAACAGATGTCTCAAGGTTTTTGATTTGCAAAGCTGTGTTTTGAGATCGGTTCTTCTCTTTTTATATCTGACACTTCTTCCACGTGAAAAGCATCGGCCACGGCAATGTGCAGGGTTACAGGGACAGCTTGCATTCCCTTATCTGGATCAGGTTCTATCTGCATCAAATGCAGATTTTTCCCAAAGAGGAAGACAGCAAGATTTGGATCCATCAGACCAAAGGTATGAAGTGCTGGGGCCTGAGCTGTGGGTCCCGAGTTGAAGTTGACCTGTGAATGACTCACAACCCAGCAGAATGTTTTCTTATTGACTTCATGTTCCAGAGGCAGAACCTGGCCCACCTGTGTCTCTGTGGCTCTGCCCTGACCCCTGTGGTCATGGTCAGTGTGGTGGGCAAGACCAAGGCTATTTTGACCAGAAGCTGATTAGTTGGAGGAGCTTCTTGTTGGGTGTGGCTTCTATTGGGGCTGGTTGCAACTTGCTGAGCTCTCTTGATGGTGTCCTTCCATGTGAAGGGCCGCTGAGGGATCCATCTCTGTCCTCTGTTTCCAGCAGGCGATGCTGGCACCACAGTGGACAGCGAAGGAGCTGGGCCCACAGGAACCTGTGGCAGGACTGTCTGAAAGACTTGCGAAGGGATGTTTCTGAGTTCAGTGTTGGCCTGTGTGATCAGGCAACTGATGGCATCATAAAATAATGATGGCTGAACCGGCACAACAGGGTAGCTCTCAGATAATCAAACAGGGTGCTCAGATACAGCAACTTTGAGGACAGAGGTCTTCAGGTTCATAAATGCTCTTTCTGTGGCCTTAGGAGTAAAAAGTTAGAAGCTGGAAACAATATCAGTTCAAACTGGGTGATGTACTTGTTTTATTTCCTGCTGGAAATTTCAATGCAAAGCCAGGACAGCTGCATATCCCAGAAGAACCTTCACAAGCAGAGTGCTCTGATCATTGTTTTGCTTTTGTTCTTTGAAAAGGTTCAGGCCTTCAGGGGAAGATGTTTAGAATTTGACTGCACCTCTACAGGGGTCTGAGACTTCAGTTGCCCTTGCAGAGACTTTTGCAATGAATATGCAGAATCTTCAGCTTCCACAACCAATTCAGTGTCTGTCCTGGCAGTCAAATACAATCACCCTTTCTCTTGAGAAAATTTATTAATGAAAAATGAGAGACTACATTTCAGCCTGAAAAATTAATGCTCCACCAGTACGAACTGAGAGTTCACAGCATGGAAATGTGAAGTAGCAAACCAGCTCGCATCCAAAGAAACAGTCTTTTCAAATATATTTCTGTCTTGGAATGATTCATATCTTCCTGCAACTTCGAATTTCAGTAAGTTCCCAAATCCCGTGCTCATAATTATTTAAAAAGGAGACACATTTGGAGAATAAGCTTCTGTACTGAGCTCCTGACAGATGCGAGGCTATGTAGCCTCCTTCAACCTGGACAAACAACATTACTGAGACCTCATCTTGCTAGGAATGCTGGGAACCTGTGCCTGCACTGCAGAAGGGTTTATGGGTTGATTTAAGCTTAACAGAGACAAAAAAACATAAGAAAAGTTGTATAGGATGATTCAAAGATCATTCAAAGATCTAGAATCCTGTGTCTAGATGCCAAGGGTAGAGTGTGAGTCTAAGGCAGCTATACCATGAGTGATAGTTCTCTGTTATATCTCCTGATTCAGCAGTGGCTCAGAGTCTTCCAGATCCAGAGGTGATATACACAGGCTCAGTGGCCTTGGCTAGACCAGTCTTCGATTAACATACCTAATTGCTCTGAGAATTTACCTACCTGCTCTGACACAATATTACTTTTTGATATGCCCAATAATAAATGGCGGAGTTTCACAGCTCAGCTGATCTGCTGTGTGAAGTACCTCCTTTTAGTTGTCCTAAATCTTATATGTCACTATCTTATCTGAAGGTGGCTTGTTCTCACACTAAGTTCCAATGTCCTTTCTCCAAGCCACTCATCATGTCATACATCTCAATCATACCCCACCTCTGCTATCTCTCTGCTGTCATAAAAAGTATGAGTCCATTCTTCCATTCTCTCACACTCTCTTTCTCAGCACTGAAAGCCTGTGCTTTTTGCCATCATACCTCCCCTTTTTGAAACAGGGCAGGTGAGAGGGAATCAAAACTGGACAAAGTGTTTAAAATGTGGGTGCAGAACAGATTTATACAGCTGCACAGCAATGTCTTCTGCTTTATTCTCCAGTCCTTTCCTAGTAATTCCTCCCATTCCAGATGGGTTTTTGGTTTGTTTTGCTCTGCTGCTGAATTGACAATATAATGGATGGTTCTATAAAACCACTCAGGAAAGAGATCTTGGAGTTAATAGCCAGTTCAGAGACTATCACTGAGTGTGTTTTTCCTCCCATGTGCATCACTACACGTTTATCAACAATGAATTTCATCTGCCATTTTGTCAAAGTGTTTGACAATACAAGCTTGGGGATCCATTCCTGCAAACGCATCTTGCCCTGCAGGGTTTGCTCTGCTGAATTCACCGGCAGGCTGCCTGGACCTCTCACATTGCCACAGGGGGAACAAATCTGCTTGCAAACTGCATCAACACAGGATTCTAGTGAAAGAAAAACATCACCTAAAAACAGAGGTACAGTGGGGTTGTCCTTCAAAGTCATGGGAAGGAACTGGTCAGTTCATTCCACCTTCTGTACTCTCAGTATAGGAGCATGGAGACTAGGAAAACACATAGTCCTGAATCAGCACTGCTTTTACAACCTTCAAAACACAGTTCAAATACACATTAAGACAGAATACAAATGGACAAACCCTCAAAGAGGCAATGGATCATGTTACTATGTTAGCCCTACAACCCCCTTTGATATGATTTGATGTACAAGAGTAAGTTGCTTTTCTTACTCAGAGCATTTCCTCTGTGTCAGCCAACATACAGCCCCCCCAGCTTAAGAAATCAAAATTGACTCCCTATGGTTAATCTGTTTCTCAAAAAGATACTTGCTTTCTCCTTTCTAAAAGGAGGGTGCCTTGTGTTTCTGCTGAAGGCAAGTACAACTAATGTGTAAGACAGTTGTTTTTGGAGTGTTGATTCGGACAAAGTACCTCAGAGAGAGGAGTTATCTCAAGGCAGTGAATAACACCACAGTTATGAGCCTCTATAAAATATATAAAAGCCTGTAGTCCAAGAAAGGGGTATTTAGTCATGTCACAGCTCCTAGGTCTCCCACATGATGGAGTTGTTAGTCATGAAAAATAATGTTTTCAAACGCGAGTGCTCTAAATTCAGGAATTAAGCTTTGTTCCAAAACCTAGCAACATGAACAGAGAAACTGGGTTTGATTTTGCTGGAACTTGGATGGTTCAAGCTCTTAAATGAATATTTGTAGCAGTTGTAGAAAGAGGCCTTATTTTAGGCATGTTAGGTATCTGCTCTATCAGGTAAATTGTGGCAAATTTGTCTGTTTAATGATCAAGACTGGGTAAGACATCAAAATTTAGCCCAGAGGTAGTCTGGGTTATCCTTTTGTTACGAAAAATCACAGCAGCAGATATATGAGAAGCCTATAACCTTATCAAGGGTTGAATCGCCACAGATGTAGAGAATCCTTAATTGTGGGGTATTCAAAATTCAGGTGAAAACCCCAAGGCTTCCTTTGAGAGAAGGAGATGGTGTTATCTTTACCTAATTGCAATCGCTCGGCTGACTGCAGAGATGCTTGCTGTAGTGTTTACACTGAGAAGCATCTGTTTATACAAGGGTATGCACACCTACCTACAAGTTCAGAAGCAGGGCTTGATTTCTGGAAATTCAGATTTTCCCAGAATCTTATGAGCTGAAAGCTTCACAGACACTAACCAGTATCTAATATTTTTTTTTCTACTGTGAGCATCTGCACTCAGCAATATACAGGATAATCAAATGCAGCTAGAGAGTATGACTTTCAAGAAAGGAGAATGCTATAGCTCCCTCATATGGCATAATTCATTTTTAACAGTAACCATCATGTTCTAGTATCTCCTTAACCTTCTTCATTTAGTAAATTACTTATTTGCAGTGATGATCCCGGGGAAGCTGCACTCTTTTTGTGCTGTGCCATTCTATTATCCCCTAAATTAGAGATGTCTAATCACATGAATACTGGTAGTGATACAAATTACATTATGAAAAAACAAGGATACAACCCATAAATAAGGTAAAATAATTTATGATCTTTCCAAACACGATAATCTATCTCGTAACAATTGCCCTCATGAAATGTCATCTAAGGTTTGGATGGCCCAGTTCAGGACCACTTTGGGAACAGACCAAAAGCAAGGAGACTGGAACTTTTGCCTTGTGAGTTTTGCCAATACAGAGGGTAATGGGGTCTCTCCGACATTTCTTGCATTCAAAGCCACCTTTCCCAAACCAGTGCTCTTCTCCTTAATACCCTCAATGCCAATATAGTTGTTATGCTGTCCTTCAAAGCATCTGCTTGAATGGCAGCTACAAAACATCACTACAGGCAATGAAGCTAATAGCATTATGTGAAAATGGCCATTAAATCACCATTTAAAAAATAATTTTTAACCTACGCTATTGGGGTCACTAATTAAAAATCAATTCCTTTTTGTGTTGAAAATCTGACAGTAATTCTGCCTCCAATGGGTACAGCAAGATTAACAGCACGTCAGGTAAATGCAGCTGGGAAATGACATTTTCATTAGTGATTTATAGGGTGTGAAATTTCCACCATAGTGAAATATTCATGAACAATGCAGGTCAGAATGTCTCCATAAATACCTACGTTACTAATTACTGCTGAAGCCCACACTGGATTAAATGTTCACAAAGCAAAGCATTCACAAGCCACAGGAGAATTATCTGGGACAAGACTTCTAGGGAGAAATCAAAAACACATAAAACCAAATAAACATCAGAGGTTTTCTCCTAACCACAGCATATCACCATTTCCATACCCAGAAAAACAAGAGAAAGTAAAGCAAAGCAACACAGTCTCTATTAGCTGTTTGTTCTGCTACTGAGGTGTGACAGGGACTGATCCTGGGCCTGAAGACCAAGTGGTAGAAAAGGTACCAGCTATTTCATCACTTTGGGCTAGAGCAGAATGTGACCAAGCATGCGGTGGTCAGAGCTGTGTCATCACCCAGGGTCCAGGACTCAAGCATATTCAGTTGCAGTCTTTTCATGAGCAACACAGACTTACCAGTGATGCCAGGGCTGAGTAGCCTCAGCCCTGTCCCCTCTCAGGCTGCTTCTGCCCCATCTGCAGCATCATCTGCTGCTCATCATCACTCCA
>JAVSBS010006780.1:61573-73896 GCA_033124195.1 Coracias cyanogaster | reverse complement strand
CCTCCTCTGGCCCCGCTCCAGCAGGTCCATGTCTCTGCTGTGCTGAGGCCTCCAGAGCTGCCCCAGCACTGCAGGGGAGGGCATCTCACCAGAGTGGAGTAAAGTGACAGCACAAAATGGGATCTTTGAAATTTGGGTTCGGAAAGCAATTGGAGAGACCTGCAGGTCCTTAGACAGGTAGCAAAGGGGGCAGGCAGGGACGTGCTCTCAAGCGCGCAACCCTAGCGCAGCAGTTGTGGGTGGTGATGGAGCACTAAGAGGAACAGACCGCGGGAAGCGGCCAGGCCCACACACTCACTCTAAATAGCATGTCCTACTGCTACCATCAGAGACCCGAGTTCTCAGCTGCCTGTCCTGCTCTAAGGTGGCCAGGCACATCTCATGTCCTTAATGCTTTGTTTGTCTGCAGTGTTTGGTCCGACCAAAGCAGTCCTGCACAACCTCTTGGTGATGAAGAAAGAGACTGTGAGGATAGTAACTTGTAAAAGCAGATCGGCTCTTGTCACACCTTCCACCTCACACCCAAAAGCTCTGGACACACACACCGTGTCTCACAACTCTATTGTGAGACAACGCTGTGAGTATGTTCCTCACTTTTCATCTTCTGCAAGTTGGTTCTGTTCTAATTAACATCTAAGCCCAGACGAGGGATTCCCCGCATCTCACAGACATCCCAGGTGCTGTTTCTTTCCCGTAACTTTCTTCCAGTGTCAACATGGCTTTTTAGAAGCATCAAGGCATCCTTTTTGTAGGCTTTCAAGTCACTCTTTCTCTTTAGATGCCTGCTAAGTCAACCATAAATGTATGTTTACAAATACCACCACGTTCTGCACTTTGATTTAGCTTCATCCACAATGCAAATATAAAACAGAATTTCAAAGTTGAGCAGAAATCCCTTTCCTTCACGATAGCCCAATTGCTTTCCACATTTCTTTTCAAGCCTGCAATGACAGCATTAGCTGGGGATTAATTACTTGAAACTCAACCTGCGTCTCAGGTCACAATTTTCTCGTATTTTCCAGCCTTGAAAACTGTCGTATCAACTAAGTGTTTCTCACACAGACCAACCCTTACAACAGACAAGATATTCTCCTCTCTATACAAACGTCCTAGTTTGGAGGTCTCAAAACCCAAGCAAAACTCCAGCCCTCCCACCCCAAGTTACAGTCCTCTTCCCGAATGGAAGCCAGACTGCTTTCCAAAAACGTCACCTTGAAAAGGCACAAAAAAGATCATTCAAAAGAGCAATATTCTCTGCTCCCTCTACCAGTCTCTCAAAGGCTCTTCTGAGAAAATACCCTCACTTGCTGGAGGGTAACCTAAGAAATCGGTTTAAGGGCAGCATGATTTGATTTTTTATTACCTTTTTTTTTTCCATAAGGATGGTCATGGCCTTGATTAAAATACATCCGTGCCTGCGTATTGACTCGGGACTGAGGAATTTGGTGAGTAGCCCAGCAGGACTAGTCTAGGCTGGACACTTCATGGAAGACAATCATTCCAAGGGAGGATTTTTCAATATAAGGGGTCATTTAAATAATTGCAGCATGTAAGAAGATCATTCCTTAATTAAGATACCTCCTGCCACTGCAGGAAATACATAATTGCCATGGTAAGACAAAGGTTACAAAGTAAAGATGTCTCAAATTTCCCTCTGATTTAAAGTAAGAATAAAAATGCCTCCAGTCCTTTTTTTTAATGACTTGTGTCCTCCAGTCAACAGAAAACATTCAGTTTTACATATATCTTAACATACAGTTACAGGTGTAACTGTATCCTATTTATTCCTTTATTTTTTATAGATCTTTCCTTGTCCACTTCATTCCTGTTGTAACAGCAAAACCAAACCAAAAATTCACCCTCCTCTGCTATTAAATCTCACTTTCTACAAAAAAATAATCTCAGGCCAAATAAGACCTGCCAGTAGCACTCTGAAAATATCCTCAAGCGATTTTTTCAAACAGATTTAGGTTATCTGTGACAAACCAATGGCCAAAAAAGGCCATTATTTTACTTTTCTACTGAATATAGTCTAATGCAGATGCCATCAAAGGAGCAAAATTAACCACTTCATCTGCGGGGTACATCTTATTTGCTGCTCTGAGAATGGAAAAATCAGGAGGCGGGAGCAAAAAAGGAAGGCATTTGAACACAGGAAGAGTAACGCAGGAAGGAGGTGAACATAGAAGAGTTCAGAATAAAGCCCATCAAGAGAAAGTATTAAAAGCAAGTGTTCAAGCATGTTCCAATGAAACCGGGTTAAACACTGGGTAAAACCAAGCCATGTCAAGTTCCCAGTGCCCAACTTGTGAACAAAGCAAGAAGTTTCTCCTCCTGTCCAGGGGGAACCTCCTGGCTTCCAGTTTGTACCCGTTGTCCCTTGTCCTGTCACTGGGCACCACTGAAAAGTGTCTGGCCCCATCCTCTTGCTCCCACCCTTTAGACATTGATAAGCACTGATAAGGTCCCCTCTCAGGCTTCTCCTCTCCAGCTCAACAGCCCCAGGGCTCTCAGCCTTTCCTCGGCACAGAGATGCTCCAGCTCCCTAACCATCTTGGCAGCCTATCCTTCATAGATGTCTCCATCAGAAATCCAACTCATCCATGTAGAACACAAGCCCAACAAACGTCTCTCTCTCTCTCTCTGTCTATATGTCTGTCTATCTATCTCTGTCTATCTATCTATCTACCTACCATGCAGCTGTCAAACTCCTCCCATGCCACCAGCACCTGACACTCACCACAAAAACACAGGGCTTGCTCCACCTGAATGCATCGTCGTGCTTGCTTTGGCACCACCTCCCTGGCCTAAATCTCCCCTCCTTTCCCAGCTTACCTTTCCCTCCCCATCCAGTAAGCCTCACCTACTCTGCTGCCAGCTCCCAGTTTAGAAACAGAGAGCTAGTGTCACCTGAAAGGAGATGCCCCAAGGCCGGTCAAAGCTTGCGGTGAGGTGGTCCTCCAGCACAAGTCTCCCTCAACACTGCTCTGATGATGGTTAGAAAAGAGGCTCGGTATTATCATTGCCAGAGCACCAACCAGAATCCATAAAATATAAGATCACTGCCATAAGATCACCAAAAATCTGGTATCTGCACTGAGGATCCAGCCCTGCTACAGCTGCGGTCATTTGCCTTCCTTGTGGGGACCGCAGCGCAGGCTTTCTGAAAGGATGGTGTCTCCTTCCAAGCCTGGTGGTGGTGGGAAGACAAGTTCTATCAGTATAACTCACAGCCAAGTGCATTTTCCTGCCTTCAATAAGGGTTTACACCAGTGCTGCTACCTTGGAAGTCTGCCATCACTAAGCAGGTCAAACCCCTTCGTCTGGGAAAAGCCTCTCTATTGTTTTCTGTCTCATGAATGGTTCTTCAGTAACTATATATTTTTTTTGGAAAGCAGGGTGTTAGAAAACAATTGATACGAATAAGAGCTCTCCCTCACCATGGAAAGTAAACTGTATGCTTAATAAGATGAAATAATTTGGTCTCTGTGGGCCAGAAAACAATAGCCTCGCTGTTGCGCTGATACCTTGCAAGTTATGTCCTCGTGTCACCCAAAGCAAACTGCAACAGGGCCTGAACAGCTCAGATTCCCTCTAAACCTCTTAGCTCACCTCTTTTACCTCTTCCGGTTTCCCTCTTTAGAACAGACATTAATCAATTGCTCCAGTATACCTCAACTCCAAAAAAAAAAAAAAAAAAAAAAGGAATTTATCTCTTCTGAGGCGCCTCTCCATTGCCACGTTTCTTACAAGCATCCCTGATTTTTGCTCGTTACGGCAGGGGCTGGGATTGCGGAAGGAAGCACATCGTATCAACAACTGCCACTGGCTTAACAGGGAGCCACAGCAAGCAGCGCTTTGTCCTCCCTCTCTCCTCGCAGGATGAGAAGCTGCTAATTACCTTATGAAGGTGTGGGTGGGAAAAGGAGTGAGCTTCAAGTCAGCACACAGTACTTCCTTCGGAGCCAAGAAAAAGAACCCCAAACCTAAAATAAATCTTCCTCCTTTCGTTTACACCAGGCTGGGAGTTCCTTACAGAGTGGCATGGTATTAAAGATTCCACACACATCTCCACACCTTAGGGCAGAAGGCCACCTTTAGTTGTCTAGCACTGAGAAGACACATCTCCTAGAGGCAAGCGACTACGTAAGGCTTGAGATGATGTTTCTCGCATCCTCCTTCTTTGATCTGTCAAGTAAGAGCCACTGCAAGAAAACAAAATGCTGAACGTGATATTATTTTATTTTCCTGCCACGATTCTGTACTTAATTGCTCTCTTTACGGATCTTTTTCTTACTGCTGCAGCACAGCCACGGGAAGCAGCCGAACAAACCACGTCAGGCACAAAGAAATATCCAACGCACGCGTTCGCCTTCAAGGTAAGAGAATAAGAACAGAAAACCTGAAACCAGAGTCTCTTCCTGGGTACACTAAGCGTGTCACTGAAGTCAAATGGGTTTTAGCAGGTTAATTCGATACTCAAAGGCAGAGATTATTCCATTACTGACAAATGTACCACCACGCGCTATACGACATCGACAGCCAGGATAAAATAACGAAATAATGTTTGGCAATAACAAAAAAAGTCCCTTTCAGACATCAGAGGGAAGACAAGAAAGGAAGATTCCTCCATGAGGAACATCCTCAGGGGGGTACAATCCCCCGTGAGCACAAGGGGCTCTTACCTGTGTGAGTGAGCATGTGCCGCTGCAGGGAATTTGCCCACGGAAAGACTCGAGGACAGTTAGGAGAGGGGATGTTCTGCAGGCAGTCTGAGTAAGCATTCCTCTTCCCTCTCAGCAGCTTATCTTCAGCAGCTTCCTTCTCATCCTCGCTTGCTCCGTTTCTGCCGCTTTCTTCCTTGAAATTGTCAGTGGACTGCAGAAACGGGCTGAATTTATTAGTGTCTGTGGTAGCCAGCATCTTCTCAATGCTGGCAAACTCCCCGCTTGACTCCAGATCCACACCACTGCTAAGTTTAGGTTTATTTTTTGTTCCTTTCTTTCTACCTCTTTTCTTAGTCAACCCAGTGTCGGCCACGGGAGGCTGCTCTGGGTCACAGGCCTGAGCCAGGTCCCCAGGCAGGCCCGAGTCTCTCTGAACGGCCGTCACGATTGTCACTTTAGCTTTGGCGTTCCCTGATTTGTCACACCCAGTGGAGCTGCTCATGGCCTTGGGACCGGCGTCCGCAGCCTCCGTTTTCAGCAAAGCTGGAGCAGAGGACACAGACGAAATGATCTGTGCGATGGAAGCCAACGGCGGCAGCTCTTTAGTCACTGGAGGCTTTGGCAAGAGAGGTGGTGGCGGTGGTTTAGGTCTCAAGGGTCTCAGCAAGGCAGAATTGCCAAGGAGAGCCGGGGAAATGATCGGGACAGTCAAATGCAACGAACCTTTCAGCGGCTGGGGATGTCGGACAGCCCTGCTTTTCTCTGAGTTCCCATTGGCACCAAAAACCAAAGGACACTGCAGACAGTTATAGGCTTTATCACTGTTCCCAGAAGCAGCCAGCTCTTGATTCCTGGCTTCACACGGGACATCATCTTTATCCTTCTTCAGGGCTTTGGGGATGGACAGGTCGATAGGCTCCATGGAACAGTCATAGAGGGACAGGGGAGAAGAGCCAAACAGGTTCTCCTGCTTCACTTGCACAGCACCCAGGTTTTTGTTCTTCTGAGAGAAATCCAACGGCTCATCAAAATCCATCGGGAAGTTGCCCGCAGGTTCAAGTTTGATGGGAACGTGAGACGACGTCCCGAGCAAGAAGCCATTTTGTGGCTCCAGGAAAGGCGTCATGGGCTTGTGGTCCATGTAAGTGCTGTCCTCCAATAAAGCAGGGTCTGTCTGGCTTTCCTGGGCACTGCAGTCCACCGCCAAGACATAATTCTCAATCTCCCTTTCTTGCACGTGCAAGTGCTGCTTGAGGATGTGGTGAATGCAGTTTCTCTTGGCCGAAAAGGCCGTGCCACACTCCTTGCACTCAAACGGCTTCTTCTTCTGGCAGCCACTGTGCGTCCTCATGTGAATGCGGAGGGCCCGGTAATGCTTCAGGTCCTCACCACAGAGCTTGCACACAGTGTCTGGCGAGCAGAAGGCGTCCACCATCTCCGCGGCATTGCTGGTGACGTACTCGATGTTCTTCTCTATGTCCTTCCTGGTCACTTTGAGGTGCTTCTTTCGCAGGTGCCTCTCGCAGTTGGCTTTCACTGTGAAGGGGTAGTGGCAGATTTTACAGATGTAAGGCCTCTCCCCGCTGTGCGTCCGCAGGTGCCGGATCAGCGCTGCCTTGTCAGCTGCGATGTAGTCACAGATGTTGCACTGGTATGGGGAAATACCCAAGTGAGAACGGATGTGAGCTCTCAGGACACCAGAGAAGGCAAACACCTGGTCACAGAAACGGCAGGGGTACAAAACTTTCCTCATGGCTGGGGCCTTCTTGTTCGCTGCCCCTGCGATGATGGCTTTGAGGTCTCCTTCCGTGACCTCTTGCTTGATCTTGGCTTCCATACTCAGAGGCAGGAGAGCTTCGATGATGCTGTCCTGCTCCAGTTGTGTCTTCATCTCGTGCTGAGTTAAAGGCTCTACTTTGGGTTGGAGAAGCAACTGTGAGGAAGGATTCGATTTGGCTCCTGGCTGGGAGAGGTGAGAGTTGGAGGAGGACTCCACCGAGTTCTTGATCAACCTCAGAGGGGGAGGTGGGAGGCTTGGGCTGATGCAGCCAGGGGAGGCTTGTTGGGCACTAATAAGAGGAGGTGGCGTAGAGGTTGCGACGACTGTTCGGGGCGTTACCAAAGGCTTTGGCTTCAGCGGTGGCATATGCTTGAAAATTGACTGCACAGGGACAGAAGGTGCCTTAGAAAGTGGAGGAAGACTGATTTGAGGAGGAGCAGAAGAAGCCATCTTCAAAATCTGCTGAATGTCTGCCAGCTCAATGGCAGACTCATTGGAGATGGGTTTTACCACAATACTGCTGTCAGGCTGGATGATAAAACCCTTCTGGAAAGGCTGCAGCGAGAGGAGCTTTATGTTCTCTTTTGTAGGGGGAAGGACTGAAAACGACCCTCCCATAGAGGCAGCTTCCAAAGGAGAGAGGCTGAGCAGACCGGTGCTGCCGGGTTCCTGAGGTAGGTTACTCTTCAGTGCTCTGAGCCGCAATTCTTGGACCTCATCTTGTGTATTGTCCTCCTGCTTGACAGGCTTGATGTCTTTGGTGTACTGCAGGCCCAAGGATGCCATGAAGGCTTTCTGGTCTGGGTTCTCACCGGGTGGGGTCACGGACTGGGGCTTGTGCTTGTCTCTTCCCTGATCCACCACGTGAGTTTCTGTGTGCAGTTTGAGTGCCGAAAGCATGGGGAATGCCTTGTTACACGTCTCGCAAATAAATCGATGGAAGTCACTGATGCACCTTCGCAAATTCGTTTCACACCAGACCTGCAAGACATGCAAAAATATTTAGAGTAGACATCTCAAGCTGGAAAGGCATCACATGCTGCTCCAACACAAAACCAGTTCACTCTCTCTTTCACTGCCCAAGTTAAGGGATTTAGAGCAGCCACCACCTACCTGGCATGGAGATATTCCTGCTCCACGGCCTTTAGTCACCTAAGCGGTGCATCTAAATTAGGGGCTGATTCTCTAAAAGCTCCCTTCTCTCAGGGCAAACTCCTTCAGAGGACTATTCAGACACTCCAATACTTTTCCATCCTGAACTTCCCTTCCAGAAACCTCCCTCACTTCACGGACAGGACAGAAGCCTCAGTGGACTCTGCAGCAAACTTCAGTAAGCAAACGAATGAAACACGGAGCCCAAAGGGGAAAGGCTTTTGGTCAGTGAAGCCTGAGCACATTTATTCTCCCAAGAAAAACCCTAAGCTCGCAAATAGATTTTATCCCTGACCCTGAAAGTGATCATGAATCCAAACGGTGTATTTAAACGCTCCCAGATAGTTCCTATATTGCAAAGTTCCACATCAAAGAAGAGCACAAGTGATAAATTAAGTGGAGGGTGGGAAAGGTCTTCATATACGAGACACTTTGCTCAGATACTTCATACATCTTGCCTCAGAGCTCAAGCAAAATTATTACAAAAGGAAAGTCCCAACGTTTAAGCCCTTAACAACTTTAAATGTCTGTCATTAATCAAAAAAGCAAAAAACCCAAGTTGTTTAATAAGTTCTCTCTCCTGATTTTGGAACTTTGACAGCAAAACTCTTACTAGAGTTACAGAATGACCTACAAGCTCCCCTGGACCAGCAGCAAATTTCAGATCTATCACCTTGCAGCCAGAAGAGCTGGAAATCAGTGCTTTAATCCAAGTAAGAAAAGTGCGGACACTGAATAAACATGATCCTGCTGGAATGTGCTGCAGATTTCTTTATTTTTTTTATTTTAAACAGATAAGCAGCTTCCTCCAGACCCAAACTAAGGCAGGCAAGGTTTGACAGAGGAAGGAATAAAACCATCCACTAGGAAGCTTTATGGCTCTTAGAAAAATATTTACAGCCACTGTCCCTCAAAGGTGCAAAATCTTCAGCCCTCACAGAGTGGAAAGGTGCCCGGGAGTGTTTTGTGGAGAAAATGCTGAAGATGTCACTTTATAGTAAGTAAGGGGACTTCCCAAAGTGTTTTTGTGATAGAATCTTTCACACCACAACTACACCTTTGTTATGGAGAACTAAAATGAAGACTGTCTTCCTTACTATGTGTCCTCTCTACTTATTTTAGATGTGGGATGGTTTTGGGAAGGAAAGAATTAACGGCCAGGCTGGAAGGGGCAAGGATCTAATATCACCAAAGTTTTCCTTTAAAGTATTTTTATAGATCTTTACACCAGTAGTTATGCACTGGAATGCTGAAAAAAAAAGCCCCAATACTCTTTAGAGGAAAAAAAGGAAAAAGAAAAGGCGGAAAGTGTTTGAAACCTACACAGACAGTGGTAATTTCCACAAAATACTCTACACCCAGTCTCTGCCTCATCAAGGACGAGTCTTTCAGTGACTTCAGAAGATGTGCACTGTATCGGCTGGTGCTTTAAGCGATGAAGAACAGAAAGTACCTGAGAAATGCGGGGGAACTTCCTACAGGAGAAGTCCGTGAATCCCAAGTCGTGGAAGCCTGCCGGAATTGAAGGGTTGTTCTGAATGAAAGGCTTTCCCATGGGATCTCTGGGAAGCTGCTTGTGGATAACTGCATTATGGCGCAGTAAGCCCCGGTGAGTGCGGAAGGTGATACAACAGATGTCACACCTGGAAAGGAAAGGAATCAAACAGAAATCACTCACCGACTACTGCAAGTTAAGGTTCTGCTCGCATGAGGACAGCCTCCTTCCTCCCACCCCTTGACACCAAGAACCTGCTAAATGGAAAACAAAGCCACGGCTTGTCAAAAACCTATCGCCACAGAAAGGCCATTTCAACCACCGTCACCTTCCACTGGTTTCTGGCTATGAAGTTCACTGGAAGTTTAAAGAATGCAGCACATGGGAACTGAGCATCCCACGTGGGCAGATGGCAAAGCGGGAGCTGAGAGCGCAGCCTTCTGACAACCTTCCCATTGCCCGACACAAAATATTTCAATGGCTTTCCACCATTTCATTTTAACTAGAAAGTACTACTAAAATAAAAGACATTTTAAGAAAAATCTGTGACAAAGAGAGGCTAAATCAGACCTAAGTAGCAGCTGCTTTTCTGCAGAGGAGACTCCACACCCTCTCTGGACAGCCTGGGCCAGGCTCTGCCACCCTCACACCAAAGAACTTTCTCCTCCTGCTCAGATGGAACCTCCTGGGTTCCAGCTGGTGCCCGTTGCCCCTTGTCCTGTTGCTGGGCACCACTGACAAGAGTCTGGCCCCATCCTCTTGACCCCTGCCCTTTAGCCATTGCTCAGCATTGATCAGATCCCCTCTCAATGTTTTTCCCCAATAAAAATGCAGAAGCAACATCTTTCTCTACCCAGACTTTATTGCCATGATTTCTTGTTTTTCTTATATTCCCATATTGGAAATGCAGCTCTGCTGCAGGCAGTAAGGACTGTGCAGCAACATTTGACCACCACATCAACAAAGAAACCTACTGCCTTTAAACATCTGGGATCTGAGCTCTGCAGCCTGACACATCCACTCTGCATTCAACAAGTGACGCAGAGTTTCACTCAACACGGCTCCTTGTAGTTCCAGCTCCAGCTTGTAACCAAAGCACGGGTTTCACAGAAGCAAACGCCAGAGAATGTGAAGCAGGTACACTTTGCCAAGGAGAATATTACATACACTAGGAGTTTTTCACATCTCTCCCCCTGCTTTAGTCCTTCCCATGCTGTCTTCGCCCTCCACATCAAGGAAAAGGACATGTGCCTACTCATTAAAAAAACATCCTGCAATTAGAAATGACTTCGGACAAAATCCTGAAACCACCCCCTCCCTGTCCTGTCCCTAACAAACTCCCATTGTTGTTCTTTTTATCGCTACGTCAACTTCCACAGACCTTTTTTATTCTCTGAAAATGAAGAGATAACCAAGTCACCCACAAAGCAATTGGACTCATGGTCTCTGAGTGGTGAAAGGAGCAAGTGTGAAGTATATGGAACACGGCCGTTGTTATCACGGCACCCAGAAGGTTGGGACATAAATATTATGCGCTGGAGGTTTAATCTGTTTTATCTCCCCTGTCAATTCACTTGCATCCTACCTTTATAATTATTTCCAGCACAGTCTCTGCATTCCATTAAATACCGAACCAATGCCACTTATGAAGCAAACGTTTACTTCAGGAGGTCTGCTAAATGTGACAATGGTCTCTGGTGGCGATGGGGAGGGTGGGAATGCCGACACGGAGTGCTCCTCCAGCTCTCCTCCAGCACGCCTGGCAGCACCTATTCCGTGATGTGCAGCTTTTATCTTCAGCAAAAACAAAACCACACAACCGCCAAAAGTGCTGGGGGAAAGGAGGGTGTTAAAGGCTTAGAGCAGTCACCTGAAGAACTTGCAGGGTACTGGAAGAGAATTCTTTTTTTAGAGGTGATGAAAATGGTTTGCATGAAAGCAAGCAGTGCTTCTGGCACGCTCCTCCTGGTCCATCAGTATACGGACAACAAGGGCTTGCGAGCAATGCTCCTGCACCACCAGGAACGTCATCGGTGGTCTGTGTGGCCACCTGTTCTGCAGAGGGCCCCAGACCCTCACCTCAGGGCATCTTGAGGCACCTCCAGGGTCCCTGAAGGGCCTGTCCTCCTCCAGACCAGCAACCCTGTATCCCACAGAGCTACAGGGAGAGCTGGTGCCTGCCATGGTACCCCCAGGATTTGGGCTGAGCAGGAGCCAGCTCTCCTGGGCAAGCAGCCAACCCCCCCACAGCGGGGAGCTGCGTCTCCATCTCATCTTCATCAGCTGTGTGACACGCTGAGTTCAAGCACTGCTTTATTTAGGGCTCCCATCAAAAGCGGCACTTGAGAGTAAATCAGAGCAGAGACCCGTGTGAAAGTCCTTCCCAGTACACCTGTATCAACTGCTATGCTCCAGGGCAGCAAAAATTTGCAATTTAAAAATGGTGGTTTCCATGCAAAGGGAACCGCCTTCTCTCCCCCAAAACAAAAGTCATGTGTCTTGAAAAAAGGAGCATGTACTTTTCTCTTTTGGAACGCATAGATCTGAACACTCCTCTTGTATTTTTCCTCCTTAGTCCCCTCTATTCTCCTTGCTGTGAGTGAAGCAGCAGCAAGCAAAAGGAAAAGTCAGGAAAAGGATGAAGCTCTTTTTCCATGCGGTCAAAAAGAAGCTCCTGGCTGAAAAAAGAAACATCCAGATAAATCATTCCTGTCATCTCAAGATGCAGGCACTTCAGGGCATATAAATGCATCACGCCCTGGCTCAGCACCTTCCCCTGGTGTCACGGTTTACAGGATCACACGGCAGCTGGAGCACAGGAGGGATCCTTGGATGCTCTCCCCTCCTCCACGGCCCAGGCACACCTGAAAAGGTGGCCAAAGTTTGAGAGCTGGAATAAAAACAGCTGGAGAAAAGCCCTCCCTGAGAAATGTGTGGAGCAGCCTCTCTAGAGCAGGCTTCAGCAATGCGTTGGCATCTTTGGTGGCCAAGAACAAAGGAGGTTGTTGCAAGGCCACCCCTGATGCTGAGGGGTGTTAAGCCATTGTGCTGCCAGCTTAAGAGGTCTCTCAGGTTCTGCACACCTCACTGTGATTCATAGAATCACAGAAGGGTTTGGGTTGGAAGGGACTTTTCAAGGTCACATCATCCAACCCCCTGCAGTGAGCAGGGACATCTGCAACTAGAGCAGGTTGCTCAGAGCCCCGGCCAACCTCACCTGCAATGGTGC
>JAVSBS010006780.1:24532-36112 GCA_033124195.1 Coracias cyanogaster | reverse complement strand
CGTCCAACCTGGCCTTGAACACCTCCAGGGATGGAGCATCCACAGCTTCCCTGGGCAACCTGGGCCAGGGTCTCACCCCCCCTCACAGTGAAGAATTTCCTTCAGTGCAAGAAATTGCATCAGCACAAGGCTTGGAAGGAGAAACTGTTTCTGTATGAGAAGTGCAATGATTTAGTACTTTTTATCAGAGATTAATCTCCCTCCAAGCCCATAGTGGCTGCATCAGGGCTGAGCACCATGGAAAGGCGGTGACCCAACAGGCACTGCTACTGGGGGTTCATCCTGCTCTCAATCTTGAGCTTAAATTGTCCAGCCCTTGCTGGAAATAAGGTCTGCTCTCCCCCTCATTGCAGCCTTTCCCAGGCACATCAGGGACGTGCACTCAGAGGGCTGCATTTAGGTCTCCTTTTTAGCATCAGCCCTTCTGAAATGCCAGGCTCAAGGTGCAGCCGGAGGCCTGTGCTAAGCCGTGGCTCAGCCATGTCCGTGGACACGCAGTGGGGTGAGCACACAGGGGTGTTTTCCCTCCTCGTGGGACAGCTCTCCCTGGACTTTGGGCTCATTGAAGGCCAGAAGAGCAGTTCGCATGGTCATCCTTCTCCACGGCGTAAGTGCCCCCTGACCGCCGTCCCCACCGCAGGGCTCGTGCGGAGGCGTGGGGAGGGAGCTGCTGTGGGGAGCTTGGCTTTGCAGACAGCGAGGCTATTTTTGCTTAGTGGAAAGTTTTCTATGTTCACAAAACCAGACCTACCAAGGCTGCGGCTCCCTTTCTTACCACTTTTCCAAGTTTCTACCTTTTGTGGCCAGTGCGATGCACAGTTTGCGTGCGATGACCAGTTGAAAATTTTACACGGGGTGGGGATGAAGCTTTTTCCCTGGCTCTTCCCAGGGTGGTCCAGCACTTGCAACCACCTTCTCCACCAGCACAACCCTGCTGCATTTGGCCCCACTCCTCCTCGCCACTCTCACAGGTCAGGAAAGAGCCACTAAGAGCAACCGTGGTGCCCCTCGAAGCATTTCCTGCGGTAACCGCCTCTGAGGTTGAATATTTCCTCCCAAACATCCTTGTTCTTCCTCCAGCCCTGGGGACTGGCCACAGAAGGGTGCCCATGTCCCGCTGCCTGCTTCCTGAAAAAAAGGAGCCCTGCTTGTAGGAGAAATCACATTTGATGCCACCGTGGTACCCACAGCGACACTGGCTTCTGCCCCAAACCCTTCTCTTGGGTAAGAGCCCTCCCTGCCACCCACTTTGTGAGGGCTGTTGGGTACTTCCAATTTTTCAAAAGTGCCACAATAGGTTTCGCGATGCAAAAAATACAATTTGCTCCTTGGTTGAAAGAAGGAGCTTTGCATTTTTCCCAGCATGAGGAAGGACACCGGAGCCACCGCGCTGTCCTGGAGCAAAAGCCGCTTGGGCCACAGCCACAGCTGGGGACAAGGAGGGGGAAGTGTCCCCAAGCCCGGAGGAGCCAGCGAGGGCCTTGGTGACTAAATTGCAAACACTTTCCACAAGGAAGTCACATCCCTGCGGCACTCCTGAAGACAGCAGCAGATGGTCCCACAGCCAGAAACCCCGAAGCATGAGAAGAGCGGATGCACCAAGCTGTGCCCTGGCGCTCAGAGTTCTGCCCGCGCACACAACCCTCGTCTCATGGGCTCGCAGTGTGCAACCTGCAAAAATCACCCAGAACTTCATCACAAGCCAGTTTTCTTGAATAAATAAAAGCAATCCCTGGTAACAACATAGGTTCAAGCCAGCGTCCCATTTCCACCCCCACTTCTCCCCAGCAGCCAGCAGGCTCACTGTCCCCTGGCCTTTTTTCTCTGAGCTACCAATTGAATTCACCGACTACTCCGCAGCCTCTGTGTGAAAAAATACTAATTTCCCTAAGAATGGGTAATGCAGAAATCCAGGATGCTTCTAGAGTAACTATGTGGGGATGTTGCCCCATAACTATGTAGGCAACGCCAAAATCCGGGATGCTTCTATGGTAACTCCACCGCTGTCCTGTGAGCAGATGAGTGCACGTCATGGCACAGCTTCCTCCATCCACCTACAAGCTTCTGGACCAGCCAGGGTCTCATCCTGCGCATCGCTGTGTGCCGCAGAGCCCAGCAACAGCGGTGGCCGCCGGGGACCAGCGGTGCTTTGTCTGGGGCCTTGTATGATGCAAACGGTTTGGCCACCCCAGTGGAAGCAGCTTCAGATAGGAGTTCAAATTGGCTTTGCAAGAAAATACAGCCAGGATGACCTTGCACGCAGACGTGAGGTGCGGGGTGGAAGAGCTCAGCACCGCAGAGACCAGCTTGGTGAAATCTCTCTGCTGCAGGGAGAAATCAAGTTGCCTGTGTGTGTCTTGAGCATGTTTCGGCACCAGCCCCAGGACCACGGAGGGTCGTGCACCCTACCCTCAGCCACAGCATCCTTATCCCCAAATCCCCTCCCTGGTTGCTTGACCCAAAAGCAGGTGTTGGCTCCACTGTGATATTTTTGGCCACAGAGCTCACCACAGGGATCCCTCACTCCTTCCCAAAGATGTTCTCAAGGGTTTTCCATGCTGGAGATGCATCCCGTGGTGGAGGAGAGCCATGCAAAGCCTGGGCAGAGGCAGAAGGGAAGTCAGGAAAGCAGATGGTGAAGCCGACCCATGGCACAGAGCCCTGCATGGGCGTCAGAAGGTTCTTCACCACCGATGAGAGGAAATCAGTGACGTTGGGATGGGTGAAGAAACCTGAGCAAGAGCAAGATTGCTTCCTCCAGCCTGCACCGCTTGGCCTGCACTTCACCTCCTGCAAAGCTCGCACCAGCAGGATGAGGCCATGCGGTTTAGATTCCCCCAAACCCGGATTCTGGGTGGGCAGCAGCCCCACACTGCCAGGGCCTCCCATTGCCCACCCCACCGACACAGTCACTGCTCCAGCCCCAGAGCCGCAGCCCCAGCTCTGCTCCTGCAGCATCCCAAAGTGACGACTTTGCAAATCACTTCTTGCAAATCATTTCCAAACCATCTGCCCTCTTGAAAGCGGTAGCTGGGGGCCAGCTCCCCCCACCGAGGCCAGAAGCACATTGGGGTTTGGCCGTAGACAAAATGGCAGCTGGGCTCGGCCATGGGCAGCCAACAGCCCCAGCTTGCGCCTGGAAGGCCAAAGCAGAAGGGCAAAAAAGAAAGTCACAGTACCTATTTTTGCAGCATCCATTTTCAGGTTGAAATCCCAGTGCCGTGGCAGCTTGAGGGACATTTTGGATCAGGAGGGGCCTTTTTGTTTCAAGCAGGGCTTACTTAGTAGACAGGCTGACACGAAGCTCTGATAATCCCCTGGGGATCCTGCGCCCGGGGCACGATCCCCGCCACGAAGAGCGACGGCTCGGTAAGGGTTGATTTGCCAACGGACTTCCTCCTCCCTCCTCTGAGCGCGACTCTGAACAACCCCATAAAAGTCCTTTCCTGCCCTGCTTTCCTGCGAAGCTCTCGGCTTGCTTCCCCGACGACACCGAGGTGATGCCACCTTTTCTTGCTCCCTTTTTTTATTTTGCCCCCTGCTTGGGCAGCCGCGGAGACGCAACCGCGGGAACGTGGCGGCCCAGGGCTGCTCGCTGCGTGCGGCATTTGAGGAAGTGGGTGTCCTTCTCGGAGCCGCTGGTGAGCTAGAAAATCGCTCGCTGGAAGGACGTGGCCCAGCACGGGGCGTTCGGGAAATGTTTTCTCAGCAGCAAAGCAAAGCCGGCTGTGGCTCAGGTGGCTGCAGCCAAATGCCGCAGGACGGGGTGTCTCCTGATGTCCTCATGAGCATCCCCGTGAGCATGGCCCGGATAACGCGGGTGGCTTTTGCATTTTCTTATTACAACCGTTGGATAGTCCCCAGATTGAAGGTTTTTCCACCTGCGTTGTGACATCGGTGTGAGCAAAAGGGGGATGAAATGAGGCTGCTCTTGCAGGAAAGGCTGTGGGTACCAGAGCAGTGAGGGCCAGGGGATGTGAGCACAGGCCCCACCAGAGAAAACAAAGCCCCTTTCCCTGCTCACAACATCAAATGCACCCTGTTCTACATCATTTAATGTTGTTGTTTTCCTCAAAAGAAACAACTGCATCCACAAAGCAGATGGTAGCGCAATTAGATGGGGAGGCAGCTTGCGAGACATGGGATAAATGCAAAGAATGGTTTGAGTTGGAAGGGACCTCAAAGATCTAGTTCCAACCCCTGCCATGGCAGGGACACCTCCCACTAGACCAGGTTGCTCAAGGCCCCGTCCAGCCTGGCCTTGAACACCTCCAGGGATGGAGAGCATTCTGGAAACTTCAATTAAGAGAGCAGCCTGAAGGACTCAGTGTATCTGTAGGTGCCTTTCAGAAACAGAAAGGAAAATTTGCGTATTCTGTGCTCTTTACTGGTGGCATAACGGCACTGCTACATGGTAGTCGCAGTGTCTTTGCTGTGGGCATCACTCAGGCGAGCATCCTGGCTCCAAAACCCAAGTGAAAGCCAAGATTCCCCTTGCTGATTTTTTTTTTAACAGCTAAAGAAGTTTCCCCAAATGCTGACAATAAGGAATAGCAAATTTTTAAAAGAAGGGAGGAAACAAAGAGGGAAAAAACCCTGCTGACCCTGGGAGGGGGTATGTTCTGCAGTTTGCTGGTTCCAGCATGCTGAACCAGAACAGGTTGAGCAGGTTAGATACTGGGGGGAAAAAAGGTAAAGCTGGAAGACACACATTAAAGGTGGAACGACAGCAACCACAAATGCAGTTGGAGATAGACTTTTTCCTCATTCTCATCAGTATTTGGCCCCGGGAGTCTTTTCAGACAACAGGAGGAAGAGGGCAAACACCCATCCACTGGAAGCGATGCAAGTCTTTCTGACGTGCACGCACACCAGCCTGAGCAAAGATCACCTTAACATACACACTTTCCCAAGCAAACTTTCTTACCACCAGCATTTTCCACACAGAATCACCCAACTGAACTACAAGCTAGAAGACAAACCACCGACCAAAATGCCACCAAAACAACGCGGTGCTCGCTAACCTTGACGGCCAACATCTCTGCGAGAAGGGTGTTCGTGTCAGGATTATGGCAAAGGACTAAAAGCACCTCAACCCCCTGGATTTTCTAGTGCTTGCTAAGTTAAGGCTTGTATTTATTTGGCAGCCCTTCAAGGTGAGAAGGGGAGGTAACACCCCTGAGAATGGGAGACCTTCAGAGGAGGGGATGTTCCTGAAAGGGTACTTAGGCGGAAAGATCAAGGTCTTTTTCACTGCCCTGTGCTCTGCGACTGGAGCTTAATCTGTCAAGTGGCTTGTGCCCGTTTGCACTGTGACAGGGGTAACAAAGCCGCGCTAAGCTACACTCACCACACTCTGTTACACCGAGATTTATGTTATTGCCTGTGAGGAGAGTATTACTCCGCTACATCAGGCCACCTAAACTTACTGTGAGCTGCCCGTCCCTTTTTTTTGCTTGCAGAAAACGAAAATATAAAAACCCACAGCCTCTCAACACACAGGATCAGATTTAGCTACGACTTAAAGGCAAGACGGACAAAACCAGAGCTCAAAAGCACGCTGGAGTCTTCTTTATGTTGAAGTATTGAAGAGCTCTGGAGATGCAAGTATAATGTTCCTCATTGTGTACGCTTTGGTTCTCGAGAACAATGGAGCTAATTAAGGTCTGCGTATAAATCTTAACTCTGCCCTTCCTTGCTTCGCTTGATTCTAATCAGATCTCAGCGTTCGTGTTTTTGTGTGAACTTCCTTTGCTGGGCTTTAATGATAACTGAAGGGGGATACTGTCCAAGGCTACAAGCAGAGCGTAACTCATCTGGAATCATGGCATCGCCTTTCGGAAGCTCACAGAGGTGCTGTGGCACAGGAGCTCCTTCAGAGTCTCTTCCCACTGAAGATACTGACCAAGGGTCTTTTGGATCGCCTACTTATGCAGTGTGTGAATTAAATAAAAGTTTATATATATATAAAGTCTTTAAAAAATAGAAGACCCATCTAGTCAGCAACAGTGAGAGAGACAAGTTTCTGCTTGGGACCATTAAAAATACTGCAGTCTTCTAATTCTCACCCCAGACACGCAGAAACAGACTCTTACTGCAACACTGTTGTTGATGGAAAAGCTCAACCTTTCCTCTTTCCTCTCCTCTTTTCTTTTTCCTTCTCCCTCCTTTCCTTTCACCCTTCCCTTCTTTTCCTTTCCCTTCATTTCCCCTTTTTTAATTTTCTTCAAAACACAGGGATCTCAGCAGAATATCAGACATCTCCTCTGCATACATCTGCTGAGCGAGAAGAGAGACCAAACCAACTTCCCTCTACCTGTCTCCCCATCCTTATTTACAAAATGCACCTACAAAAACGTAAGGAACTTTTCTGAATTGCAGAGAACACCAAAGCAGCTATCACACCTCACCTGCCTCCTGCACCCACATTCATCAACTGCTAGAAGCAGAAATTAGTCCTTTGTCTTCGTTATCCCTGCTCAAGAATTAGGGCCCTTGCCTTTGCCAACGCTTATCTTTCACTAGCATGCTGACAGCGGTTAAATCATCCCCCACGTGCAAGGAGTGGGTCTGATGTCTGTAATGCAGCCTCCTGCTTCATATTTGAGAGCATCGCCTACCAATGGCTACAACCGAAATAAAAGCTCCTTAGGGGATGACCAAAAAGACATTCCTATTGTGCAAGACAATAAGAGGGGGCCTTTTCACACGCGTGAAGCGTCAATCATTTCCAGCGTGGCGAGTTCCTTGGTTATTTGCTTTTAGCTTCAAGATGTTGTACACTCAGCGTTTCAAAGCTATCCAACGTTTAACACCAAATTTCCACTTGGCCATCTCTGCAAACCACCAGAAACCAAAGCATGTGGCAAGAAGGCAGCTCCTTCTCTTCCGGAAAGAAAAGCAAAGCAGCTCATCACCACATTTGGCTGTGCTCTGCCTCCAAAACCTCCCCTCTTAAGCAAATGCCAGGCTGCACGTGCTGGACTGCAGAGATCCTATTTGTACTCAGAGGCTGGGCATTGTTACTGCGCTGCACCCTCCAAAGCACACACGAGGCGCTGGAAGCCAGCCAACACCATAAATAACGCAGGAGCCTTTCGCAGGTGGAATGCGGGGAGAGGATGGATCCAGCCAGATCTTGAGGGTACTCTGCCTGAGGGATATCTGTAAAATCCCCGGCAGCACGTCAGCCCGAGAAACACAAATCCGTGCTGAAGAGAGCGGGGGAATCATTAAAGCACGCGCATCTCCTAAGTGCCTTTATCAGGATCCAACACTCATCTTCCAACCGGCACGTTACAATCTTCACGCTCTTCGTTTGCCAGTGAGGATGGGCAGCTAAAACATCAGAATTCACAGGTCGCCCTCCAGCACGTGCGTTTTCCATCCTTCTCTAAAAACATACACACACACATAATAAAGCATCATTTTAAAAAAGACTTAATTTGAGCATGAGAATAGCACCGCGCCCTGGTAACAAAACTGGCTGTTTGTCACTCCGCAGCACCTTAAAAAGAGGAGTTTGGGGAAATTTTCTTGCACTGAAAATACGATTGAGTTTGAAAGCGCCTTCTTAATTAAAAGAAGAAATACCTTCTTTGATAGGACCCTTTGTAAGCGTGCTTCAAAGCTTTGCTTCTGCGATCCAGATCTTCCAGTTTGAGTTTCAAAGACTTCTGCATGTGGTTGTTGCATGTGGTGTTTCGCGTGTGCCAAAAAAAGGAAATAAATAAAAAAAAGCTCCCCAAACTTTGAGACCTGTTCCTGAGATGGTGCATAAACAGCCTACAAGTACCTAAGCAGGATGTAAGTAACAAGCCATTGTGAAGAGTGTTGCTAGGTAAGGGGTAGGAGAGGAAGAAGGTAGATAACCTGTGATGTTCTAGGTTCACATGAATTAGTTGGTACTACTGCAGTAATACGGACAGCTTGGTGAACACCAGCCACGGACACTGCAGCCTCTGCTGCCACACTGGGAAAGCTCTGCATCTATTATTCCTTTTAGCCTTTTCAGACTCAGAATCCTAGAATTGTTTAGGTGGGAAGAGACCTTTCAGATCATTGAGTCCAACCATTAGCCCAGCACCGCCAGGTCCCTGCTAAGCCACAGCCCTCAGCACCACATCTCCATGGCTTTTCTAGCAAGGAGGTCACTTCTCACCTCCCTTCTGGCCTTTATATCCTATTAACATTCTCAAGTCGCAGGGAGAGCATGTTTGTGGCAGGGAGGACAGAGACAGCGTGTCTGTGGCAGGGAAGAGCCGTTGGCAAAGTCTCCTACCCACCAGCATTGAAGCAAGTGGAGGCATCGCCCTTCCCTCCAAAGCCTGATGCATGTTCTACTGGATTGCGACACGATACATCAAGCCAAGTACTTTCTCTACCTCAAAGTCCCTTGCTAAAGCTCACAAAGCACCACCACTAAAACCCACAGCAGCAGCCAAACTCCTCTGTCTGCATTTTGGGGAGGTGCAGCGGTGAAGATGGAGTAAGAGGCTCGCAACCTCCTGTTTGGTGGCAGAGTCTTAACCCAAAAGGGCTCCTCAGAGTTGGCACCATTAGTAGTTAAGCCCTCTTGGGAGCTACTGTGACAGTACAGCTGGAAAGCCTTGGGAGAGCCCTAAGTAATTGCCATCTATTGGAGATGCTACTTTGGAAATCCCCAGCTCTGACAGAGCTACAGAAAACTCTTTATACACCCCCCCACCCCGCTCCTTCCACATAGTTTACACTCCCGCTGGAGAGCTGAGAATATTCAACTTTAATTTACTGTGACCAAGAGAAATCCATACAGTGCCTGTGTCTCCAGCGTAGAAGTGGGAGGATGTGCGCATCCTAAATGTGCCGATCATCGCGGTGCCAACTCCAGTGACGGGAATTTTGAACTTAAAATTACTAAGACCTAATTCCTTCCTCCGAAATCCTAAACTCCTCCTCAAACCAGTCCCTGATGGTAGAAGACTTGCTATTGCTGGTGAGAAAGAACCCTCTGAAAAAACAGCATTGCCTATAGCCCTCCTCCTCCAGAGCAACTCCTCTTCCCGCTACCAGACACTGATGGATCTCCTCGTACCAGCTTGCAACAACACTCCCCAAAGAGCAAGAGCAGCACTGATACGGAGACAGTTGGCTTGATGGCACATTCCAAAGAATGAGAAAATCAGCTTTACACGCTTGACACTGAGCCCTCTCCAGAGACCTCTGCTCTCTCCAATAGCTCCTGTCCTCACAGGAGGCTCAGGCCACTCCTGAGCAGTCTGGCAGCTGTAGAAGACCCAGGCTCATGGTTCCCTGGTGACAATCCCGGCCAAGAGTCACTGTGGTCAGAAGAGGAAGCAGATTTTAACCTCTTTTTCTGAATGGTGCCGGACAAGAGAACGCTCCCCTCCAGCCCAGTCTGCAGTGCCCATTCAACTTGACTTGTTGACAAGGAGCCAAGGAGCACAACAAAAAGAAACTGGACTTTATGTGAAAGGTTATGAGTCACTTACAAACGAAGCGCTGCATGTATTGTGGGATTCAGGAAGGGCAGCATCAATGTAGCAGGTAAAAAGAGTACACGCAACTCCCCAACACAGCTCAACCTATTCAGAGAGGAGATGGGCAGAAAAGTGTTCCCACTCCACAAAATGTCTGCCTGCTCCACAAAAGTTTTGTTCACAGGCAAAAGAACAGCAAACCAGAGCTCTGGAGGGCCTTTTCCTTCCTTAATAAAGTGAAGGAGAAGAAAAATTACTTTCTATGGAGAAGATGGGCACTTGAGAGTGTAACAACACTGATTATTTCCTAACCCAAAAAAGCAAACAAAGCTCCTTCCCTCCTCTGCTCCGCTGAATGTCTAATGACCTGGCTGCTGCAAGTGGAAAAATGGATCAGAAGTTTCTCTGTCGGAACAGAAACTTGGAGTTACTGTAACTCCAAGTCACCAGGAGTACAGCACTCCTACGGCACAGTGTTTCCCTTGACAAAACCATTTCATTGGACTTCTTCCCCCTCTCAAAGGGCTTTTAAAAGTCTAGATATGTTTAAAAAAAAAAAAGTACAGACAGTTAAATAAGAGTGAGAACAAGGCAGAGGGGGAGAAAGAGAAGAGAGGATGTATGTAGTATGTATTTACTTCTAGATTTCCCCCCACCCTGTTCAGATGCTGGCAGACTTAACTTCTCCCTCTCCCCTCTCTCATGCAGCAAGCTCTGTTGATGTAAAGGCAGCAATATTTGGGGAGGCTCCTGCAGGACCTTCACAAGCTATCCTGGTTCTTTAGCAGCACATTCACAACTTTCTGCTCCTCTCTCTGATCCCACTCCCTACGATGCTCCAGAGATATCACCATGCTGGCTACCAGGGGCACGTCAGAAATCTTATTCTTTGCTGTTTTGGGCATGTACCTGTTGAGCGTTCGGGCTGGGCTGGTCACTAGGTGGGTGACAAATGCTCTCTATTCACCTCTCTCCCTTCCCAAAGGGAAGGGCGAGGGAACAAGGGAGAGAGACTTACGGGTCGGAAATAACGATAAAATGAAATATATACAAATATATAAAAACCCCACCTCCCTGATGGCAATTATATCACCACCGTCAGGGAACAGACTTCAGGAATACACGGATATCGTGACTGAAGGCAGAACAGACAGAGACCTCCTCGGACACTGGCCATTGAAGAAGAGCTTGACCCTCATGTCCCCCCCCCTTCACACACATGTCCTTTGGCTTCCAGATGTGTCCACACGTGTTCTCAGGTTCCCACATGTGTTCACAAGCATGTACATATGCATCCCTGGGCCTCCACATGTGTCGCCATGCATGCCCACATGTGTCCTCCTGTCTCCACATGTGCCCTCATGCCTCTACACATGTCCACTCATGTCTGCCCATGCTTCCTACACGTGTGCCTGGGCCTCCACACACGTGTCCACACATCTCCCCAGGCCTCCACATGTGCACATGCGTGCCCACATGTGTCTTCAGGCCTCCACACGTGTTTTTTGGCCTCCACACATGTCCACATGCATGTCCCATATGTTCCTGGCCCTCCACACATGTTCATACATGACCACACGTGCCCACACACAGGGACACCCCCCCCCCCCCCACCCCGGGGTCCCCTTTTTTGGGGGGGGTGGGTGGGGGAGGGGTCACTCCCTGCACTCCCTGCCCCCCCCCGGGGTAGGCCTGGATGGTCGGCGTTGCAATAGGTGTGGCAATGGGCGTGGCAATGAGCATGCCCCCCCCCCCGCAGTCCAACACCCGCCACAAAGGCCACGCCCACCCACTCACCACAGGCCCCGCCCACTCACCACCCACTCCTCCATGACCACGCCCCTGGTCTTGGCCCCGCCCTCCTTGGACCCCTCCCCAGAGCCCCGCCCATGGGGGGGATCCACCTCCCTGGAGGGGTGTCTCTGTTCACCCCCCCCCCGTCCTTGTGCCCCCCCCTCAACCTTATGCCCCCCCCCATGTTATTAGGGGTTTCGGGGGGGGCCTTTGTGTCCCCCCCCCTCCTCCCCTCCCATGTCTCCCCTCCCGCAGATTTTGGGGGTTCCTGGGGGTGGGGTCCTTTTAACCCCCCCTCACCCTCCCC
>JAVSBS010006780.1:9815-24432 GCA_033124195.1 Coracias cyanogaster | reverse complement strand
CGAAAAACCAGTAAAAATGAGTTAAGTCTGCTTCAAAACATTTCTTTGAAGTTCTGAGGCAAAAACCAGAACAGTACAAAAGCACATAATTCATTTCCAGCACAGTATCACTTCTTCCATCCTCCATTTCCTGCTCCTCCCCCGCCCCCTCTCATTTTTTACCGATTTCCAGTGATGACCGGCAGCATGTCAGTAGATGTATTCGATGTAGCCTGAGTTACTTTAAAGGTTACATTCCTCAAGTCCATGATTCCCAAACTCATGTCCTCCAGCATCGCCAGCTCCTCACCTAAATCAAGGAGGGACAAGTGAATCATAGTCATTACTTGTTGCATACAACTCCCCTTTATTAACTTGATGATGACTGTAGTTCATCACTCTCATAAAGAATTTCTATGGACGAAGAGGCTCTGGAGCCCAGGTCTTCCCCTTGGCCTACAGACAGCACACAACGTCACAATTGACTTTAGGAGTTTATCAAGCCTAGAAAACACCACTTATCTAGCACAGTCCAGCCTACCGTTCTTGAAGTAGATTATATGTTGATTTTCCAATTTAGATGATGCCAGTAAGTATTTTCAGCATTGTTACAGCCATGATATTCTTTGTGTTGGAAAAGTGTACAAAAAAAGTTACAGTGTATTCCGGATTTGTTCAGTAATACATTCCCTAACTGGCATCCAAGGTGGCTCTTCAGACACAGGAGCAAAACATTTTATAGTGAATTACTTTCCCTTTTTGTATTCTCTCTTCAGTCTCACTTTGCGCTATAGGATTATGAGAGGTCAAGAAAACTCAAAAAGTGTATTTTGGGCACAGTTTCTCCCAGCTTAGCAGAATTTTAATCCATTTCTTTTCTGAAAAAACTACCAATATGATCTCTTTTTTAAAACAACATCTGACATTATATTATAAGGCAAGTACACTTTATCTTCCAGAAGTAATTAAATTAAATGTGAAGAAATTCAGAGTTATTAGCTAATTAAGTACTCCTGATATAATCTGGTTTTGTATTTCAGTTTTCAAAACCATTTGATAGCTGAGCTGCAGATTGTCCCAAACACTAATATTCTGTTGTAGCAAATTTAATGCAGATTTTGCTGACTCAGCAGCTAATACCACCCACTCGCCCTGTGCTTTTACCATAAGTACTCAGCAGGCTCTCAAACTGTGCCAGCAAGCCAATGGTGTAGAGCTGTCTTAGAAATCCATCATCATGCAGGCAGTTCCTCAGCTTGATAATGAAACCACAAATGAGAGCTGTCAGCTGTGGGAGAGAAAACAGACAAGAAGTGAATTGAATCAAGACGAAAAAAAGGCTCTTCAATCCCAAATGGAAACAATGTCACATATAAGATGTGCCATAAAAATGTGTCAGACTGATGCTCTTTTCCCTTAAATGTCACTCTTCTCTTCCTTGCAGCTGAAGAGAGACAATCAACCAACAAAAAATTGAACCATTCATAAATCAAAAACCATTCAAACATAATCTGATGATTTAGGACACACTGCAGTCATCTTGCAAGCTCTCCTAAAATGGGACTGCTGTTGATCTCACAACTATGTGTTTCCTGGATGCAATCACTTGTATTAGGGCCTACAACTTATGAAATACAAAAGAGTCTCCTTGCAGAATTGTTTTAGTTACAGACAGAACTATTATGTCTGTTAGACATAGTTCCAGGCCACAACATTTCATAGTATAAATAAATTATTTTTTTCAAAAATGACATTGTAAGAAAGCTTAAAAATGCAATTCCTGTTTCATCAAGCAAAGATTCAAACTCTAGTGTTATGAGATATTCATCTAAGATGAGTACTAAGATCCAAGATTCGTAATAGTGTTAATTCACTCTGTCAACAAAGGAATTTCCCAGGTGATTGCCATATGCTATGTACGCAGGTGTATGACTTTGTTGCAAAATTAAACAACAGGGAATAAAGTTCTGTTCATGATGGGTAAACATATTTGAAGCACTGTGTTTAAAAAGTATCTGCAATATGAAGTGGGCTTTGCATGGAAAAATTCCTTTAATTTATCTCTATGCGATATACATTTTGGGACAACAGCCCTACCAAACAATGTCCAGGACATAAGCTGTTTTAAATAAATGAATGAGATACTGACTTCACAGGGAAACAGGCACACTACAGAAATGTAGTGGGCAGAAGAAATGTGGAAGGTTTTTTAGTGCAGGCACCTCCTAGCCAATGGCTGACACAAAAGAACCCAGCAGACCCGGCAACTGAACTTCTAGGAAAAGAACACAGCACTCATTTCTCTGGACTTCTCTCCTTAGGAACTGCAGGTCCTGTAGGTTTTCTTGATGCAGAAAACAACAAAAGGTAATCAAAAGAGCACAATTCCTGCTCATGGGCTTTTACCCCTCTTTCAGATCTTTCTTCTAGTTTTAGTTTGGTGGCATTGGAAGGCAAAGACAGTTTCTGTAGACTGTAGCATATTTTCACTAGTTCTGGAATAATTTTTTTTTTAAATAGAGTGTCTCCTTGGATATACACTAAGTTGTATTCTATATGGTCACATGCATGTAAGCAATAGCACAGCCTGTGTGAGGAGATCGCAGTAGAACAGATCTAACAGATCTAACTTTCCAATCTAAAATTCTGAAGGCAGGAATCTTTCATATTTCATATTAATGCCATCACATGTTGAAGTGCAATCAAATCATACACATCTGCTTGCTTACAGTTTGGCAGAAGACAACATCCCTGCGATACTGAAGGCTCAGGCAGAGCCCTATTGTTGGGGCGCTGTCCTGCATTAATAAAAAGACCATGGCTTTCTTTGCCTTGTCACTCATCATGGCTACGCAGTCTGTGAGTGTCGTCAGCAAGGGATAAAGAGCTTCACTCCATTCACCTGGTTAAAAGAAAAAAAATTAGCACCACTGTAAGTACTTTATTTGAAACAGACGTCTATGCATTAAGAAGAAACTTCCTGTTGCAAGCCAAAGTTGTTGATAATTCACATTTAGGGCTTGTTTTATTTTGGCTGGCTGGCTGACCCTTGCTTGTTACTAATTAAGTAATCTTACAGAGTGGTTATCATGAGGCAAATACGGAGAATTTTACTCTGTAAGGCTGTTATGACTTTCCCAACCACGTAACAGCTCCCAGAATTGTGCCCAGAGAACAGGGTACACAATGGCTGATTTGGAAAGCTAATGGAAATATGAGTGACTATATAAACAAGTGTATATAACTGCATGTGCATGTTCAAGCACACCCTTTCACAGTGCATACATGGACAGACAGTATGGAGTCTATCATATAACAGAAAGAGTGAACATCAGCTTGGCCATTTCTGTCAATGAGATTTCTCTCAAATAGCTTGCCTTTGAATCTTTTGTGGACTCATAGGTATATCATGCAGCTGCCTCACTATCTTATTGGTCCTTGTTGCACCTCGGTGAGGTAAGTTGATGCTTATCTCCCATTTGCAGCATAGGAATAATAAGGCAGAGAGGTGAAAAATTCATGTAGGTACTCTTTCAAGTGTCTTCTGCCTGCTGAGTGGCTTTGAAGGCTCAGAGCTAGGTACCAAGAAACGCTAAGTATAGTGATTTAGATGGGAGTTAGCCAGATCCTTGGAAGTAGTTCAGGGCTTGATTTCCACTGAAATACACGAGCTGTGTCCCAGAGGGACTCTGTTAAAGGTCCTACACAGGAAGCACAGAAACAAAATGACTTCGGCAACCCAGTATTTTAGTACCTTCCTTCTCCCTAAGAGATTGCTCTGCCTTAAAATGCCCTAAAAGCTCAGTTTCTTTTCTTTCCTTCTTCCATCTTTTGTTATAAGCAACAACCAATTTTAAAAACCCATTTCCATGATTGTATGAAAAAGTATTCAGATGCTATGCCAAAATCCATTATTTCAGCAACATAGAAAGAAAAAAGAACAGTGCTTTGGTTTTGCCCTTCTTAATGTAAGGTTGAAACACAAGAACACTTCTCTTTTTAAAGGGAAGGACAATGTATTTTATTTATAAAAAGCATTGGAGCTCACAAACAGCACACACACGACCCCCAGCCTGGCTGGCTGTAGGAACAAGGCAATATACAGCTCAGAACCTGCATGAATGAGGCACTTCAAGGCCCTGAAAGGAAGTTCTTTGGGATTTTGACTCAAAGGCAGAACTAAGAGCCAGTAATCATAGATGTTTCTTTGATAAACAGCCAAAGAGGGGAACTTTGGAAATCTGCTAACAGAAACATAACTGACAAGATTAACAGAACTCTCTGTTTTGCTTTTGTTCTATGCGGTAGACAGATAACCTAATAAACTACACAAAGGGGAAGTTGTTTGGCTCTGTTCCATTGCTATAAAAAAAAAGAGCAGCAAACGTCAAAAGAACAGGCAAGGAATTACAACGTGTCTTTTATATTATATGAAGTATTTTCTCTCAAAGTAAATCAGATGCCATAACATTACCCTGTGAACGCTTGAAAAGCAAACACAGATGATATTTAACAGTGTTTCTCTTACTGCATTTAAGAGCTTTTCTATAAACAAATGAGAATGACAAAAAGAACTGAAAAGATCTTCCAGCACATCCTCATCATCTCATTGCCTGGATATACATACATGTATTAACAGTTATTAACTCAGTGGAGATTTAAAATTGTAGTGGGTCTGGCAGCACTTCATTTGAAAGATATGTTTACCTGTGGTAATCAAAAGGTACGCTGATGGTACACCAGCCTGCCTGAAGATCAAAGCAATTGTTAGATGTTTTTCTTCTTCCACTCATGTGCAATGCAGTGGCTTATCCAGATTAATGAGCAAAAATCCTCTGTGCTCTGTATTATCTTGGTTTAAAATTTTGGCCTCGAAAAAACAAACCCTTGTCAGTCTGAAAAACTCTAAATGTTTTTTGCTACCTACTTCCAGAGGTGTCATTTGTGTTCTTTTAATTTTTTAGTAATGGTAGTTGCCATAACCGTAAACAGGAATAAAAGTAATTGCACTCTCAGGCTCAAATCAGGTTGCAAAATTTCACTGGCAGCATTTAAATAAATGTGAAAGGACTCCCAAGTGTTGAACTTTCACCTGGATTTTCCTGTCCTTTTGTCCTTCTCTAATTCATTTTCCTAATTCTATCAAATCAATCAGTGGCACTTTCAAAAACCATAAGGCACTAATTCTAATGTGAAATCTACTCTGAGCACTGCTGTTATGTTCTATGAGATGATCAAAGCTTTTAAAAACTATCATAGACTCCACTGGGCACATCCTTAAGGATGACTTGGTGTAGGGCCTGGAAGAATAGAGATGCAACAAGCTGTTACAGATTTACAACAGCCAGAGATCTAGTTCACGCTAGCTGTTGGTATGTCTGGGACACAAATCCTGCTTTTTAATCAGAGGTTTCCAGTTCATGTGAAAAGTTACTCCATCTGAAAACTGGCATTGTACAAACCGGCAGGATGCCCGTCTGTACAGCAGGAGATGAGTCCTACAGTCTCCACTCAGACAGCTACAACTGAATTATGGTTGTTAAATAAGGGCCTGACTTGGCCCCATAAGTCTTTGCTATTTCTCTTACAACCGCTGCTGACCAAAGTCATACCTTAATGTACACTTTGAAACGTAGTATTTTGAAAAAAAAAAAAATGGAGGAGAGAGAAAGAGGGAGAGAGAAGGCCTGAAGGCCTAGGAGTTCATACAGTGGACTTTCTCTGACTTTACACTACTGACTGTTCTATTAAAAAATGTCTTGTTAAGAGAACCTAATACATAAAGCCTATACAAATCAAGCATGTAATGAGGTGGGAAAAGTTTTTGCTTCCCCCCCCCCCCACTCCACCTTGCAGTTTCTTTGTAGGTTGTAAACTCTTTGATGGACTAAAGCTCTGTGGGAATTCACAAAGTCTTAATCGGCTCCGACGTGTCCCACCCATGCAAATACACAAATCCTGAATCGGGGGATGAGAGAAGGGAAGGAACATCCATCTGATTTAACGTTTTGCTTCCCCAGTTGACAACCGTACACGTTGCTACATCCCTACGAAGGAAACGACACGAAATACATTTGGCAACTTGGGTTACAGAGAATTTCCCGGATCTGTAGCACAGGAAGTTGTCTACAGTACAAGCAAGTACTGATGTATGTATGTAAAACCAAGACGGATTATTCCAAAGAGGAATCTTCACAATGGCACTTGAATACCTCACTACGGAACATTCGACACCACCACAGATGTTCCAGTACCACACTTGGAGTTACAAAATCCGAAGTTCCTCTATAGCTTGGCTAAGCATTTTTGTCCTCTGAGAAAAATCCATCCCATTTCTCAAAATAATCATCATAATAATAAAACCAAGAACCAATACTCCTGGCTATCTGTGACAACTCTGGATAATAGGTGAAGAGACCTAGAAAACCTTTCTCAATTCTGACTTCCTCCCACAACTTCAGCATCCTGGTAGTTGCAGCCTGTACATGTGTCATGCCACACTTGCAGATCACAGATGGTCCACATTTTCTGCCCATGAAGTGTCTTTAGACAGTCTGTAAGTCCTTCCAAGGAAACAACCCAACCCCCGTATCCTGTCATCCTTCCAAACTCCTGGGTCCCGACCAAGCACTCACCTGTGCATGTTTCCATTGGTGGTGAAGGACTGTCCACATACAGAACATTTGTAAGGCCTTTCACCTGAGTGCACCAGCATGTGGCGATCAAGGGAGCTCGCTGAGCTCAGAGACTTTCCACAGATGCTGCAGGAATGGTCTGTCCCTCCAGTGTCAGTGTTATGCTAGAGAAAGCAACGATGGTTTTTTTTCATTGAATGCCCCTTCTGAAGCGCCAGTAAAATATTAGCAAGAACTAAAATCATCATAAGATTAAGGTGTGCCCCGTATATACCTCCCCATCCCTCCCTCCCCAAGTCCACCCTCCACCCTTCATTTTTAACTCCTCAATGGACCAGCACGTGGCAGCTGCTCCATACAAGATGCAATGCCCAGCACAGCAGCACTTCTGCTGGGTGTGCAGCTGAAGAGGACAGAAACAGCAACAACCCATCGGTACTTTGCGACACTTTGATCCGTGCAGCGGCTCGGGGTAGGGCGAGTGGCAAGGGGGGAAAACAGAGAGAGGATGAAATGATGAACTTCACGGTAGAAGACAGACGCTTAAAAACAAATATTCTTTAAAGACATTAATTTCAGACTGACTGTGTAGTAAGAAAACAGAAGTGAACTGCTTCTGAGCGTACATGCAGATTTCTATGGCCGTAACAATGCATCACAGGGCCATCCACTAGCTCCTGCGCTGAGTGTACCACTCCTCACTTGCATTCAGAGACTTGAAGATTTCTTCATGTACCAAAAAAGCCCAAGGCCAAGAGAGTAAATAAAAAATTAAAAAAAAAAAAAATAAAATAAAAGAAGTAACAGTTACAGTACAGGAGGGAAAACTGAAGTAAGAAGTCTCTAGTGGACTCACAGTGGTGAACCACAACCTCAGCATCCCAAGCAGAACCTTCTGACATTGCAAAGGCCAAACCTTCTTATAAAGCATGCATCTATTTCAAGAGGAGCAAGAAGAGGCCTGCAGCTGACAAAAAAAGGGCATAGTCCATTAGGAACATGTATTTTTAATCCTGCCTCCCCAAACTGCTCTAGCCTGTGAAGGACTGAGCGGCTCTTCTACTCTGAGATGATTTAAAAATTGTGTCTTCCTGCTTCTTAATTTGCACGACCAGTGAAGAGATCTGTACTCAAATATGGCAACAAAACAGGACCTATGCCTCACGCTGGAAGTGTTTTTCTGGATCCATGGGATACCGTAAGCTGTGCAGCACAGGACATACATCCTTGTTGGAGCCACTGGCAGAGGGAGCGGAAGGAGGGGAGGAAAAGAACCCACCTCAGGTTGGGTTTGTGGGGTTGTGCTTTTTTGTTTGAAAGAAAATACAAGTGGAAGGCTAAACCAAAAGCAAAACCAAGGTAATAAAATTATAATGGAAGCGCCTCTGGTTTGCACATGGAAAATGCAAAAAATAGATCATGGCAAACCAGATGCTCTAAATAAAAGTAAGAAATCAAGAGCTGGCACGCTGCATACCTGACGAATGTGCATAGTTAGCTGGTGCTGTGTAGTGCAAATCTTTTCACACAGAGGACAGGTATAGGAAGACTTCTCTTCTTTTGTTTCCTGTGAACAAAACAAAACAAGGAAATCAGAGTATCGATATAAAAGAACTCAAAAGCTGTTACTGCTGGGGATGGAAAAAATATAATCCACTGTTAAGTACAAAAGGCCACTGCTAACAGAACGACTTGCACGGATACATTTATCATCCTGATAGATCCCTCAGGGAAGCTTCAGAAACTTCTGAATTTATAAATAGGGGCCATTTCAACTACCACAGAAATATAGCAGCTGTTTAAAGAGCACACAGATACTCAGCAGCAGTTTAGGACAGGAAGTGAAGGCAATTATTGCAACCAGCTCCAACTGCTAGGAGGAATTTAGGGGAGCAGAAAGTAAGCCCTGGAACACCACTAGAATATGTGGGCAAAAGCCAGGAATCTTCCCAAAAGATCTTTAATGAGCACAAGTCGTTGGGACTTCAAGTTTTCCACCCTACATGGCTGGCAAGGCAGCCTCGGTGCCCTTTTCTAGGAGCTGTATGTTCTGCTCTGTGGCTGACTCAGGAGGAAGAGCGGTGTTGACTGAATCACCAGCACCATTTCCCTTAGCATCCTGTGTTTCTCCTGGAAGCATCCCATCCAGGCACACAGGCCCGGCCCAACCCTTCTCAAGCTTGCAAGATCTGATGAGATCATAGCGAGAAAGAGGTGACAACGCAGGAGTGTACGTGACTCAAAAAGAACACATTATGAACTTGGTTATTCTCCACCCAGGTGAGAATCAGGAGGAACCATGCTCAAACCACCAGTACAAACAATGAAGTCAACCAAAAAGCTCAGCCTGATTTCAAGTATGCCCTTAAGACACTGAGCAAAGCCACCGCTCTTTCAGCCACGGATGAAATGGCACTCGTGCAGGAACCAAAGGCATCTCCCTGAACTGGCCACAAGGATGGCTACTGCATGACATAAAGGGTATTTTCACCACTTCACTGAGAAGCCCAGGCGCGGCTTCTGCAGCAACACTTTAATATTAAAAGGAAGATGGTCTGGCATTGAAAATTAAACCTCAGTTTTCCATAAAGTGACAGGAATCTTCACCTAAATCCACTGCCTGTTACATACACTTCTGGTGTAGAGTACAAAAACCATCTCCGCATGGCTAATGGCAAAGTATAATATTTATGCCAAAAGGACACGTTCTACTGAATCTCTTTAAAGTATCACTAGTAAAACCATGAAAATAAGCAAAAACCAAACCCCACTCTCAGTAGCTCTTTAGCTGGGAGGGATTCGAGGGGTGTGAGTGTATCTCCTCTCTCCACACAACTCTTTTCCCCCATCGCCATCCCAAAAGTCATCAGCTCAGAAGAGACCATTTCCACATTGTCAGACATAAGAGTTTGTGAAGAACAGGGAGAATGACTAACCCGAGCCTCTGTGACAAGTCCTCTGGTGTCTTAGGAGGGAATATGCTGACACAGTGCTAGAGAACTGTTTTTTTAAGTCTCAATAAAGCAGCATCACTTCCTATGTGATTTGGGGAACCATTTTAGAGAGCCCACCATTAAAATCTAACACCGTGTTTCCAAAAATAGGGCCACAGTAATCTTCTGTTAACTTCAGTGACCTGGGGATGTGGATGAGGAGCTGTTTTCCCATTTTACCGGAAGTAAACAGAACTTGTGACTTCAATCCTAAAAGGACTGGGACTGCAACAGTTAGGTTCTCCCACTCTTCCTGACTGTTTCTCTTCTACATTTTTTTCTCTGGGCTCTCCATCCTAGAGGTAATCGCCGCAGGCCAAGCACACAGACCAATACCCCAGTGCGTTCCCCCCCTCCACTTTTATATACAAACATCTAATTCGCACACGCTCATTCCATCCAACTTAGACAACTTTAATTTTACTGTATGCAACCTGTGTGGAGCAACGCTCAGCTCCAATTATACCGCAACCCTGTTCAAGTTGGCTCAGGACAGAGAACAAACAGCCTGTGCCATGAGGAAAATCCCTGCAGCTGCGCTGACAGTTTAGATGGTGTTTAATCCCCAGGGTATTTCTGTGAAATTATCAACCTACTGCTTTTTTTTGGCTCCCTCCTCGCTTTAAACGAGTGCTGCAGTCTACATGATGCACATGACGGTTCCAAAGCCTGCTTTCCCAGACTGCCTGCTCGTCGCATCAGCAAATTAACACAAGATAGAGTAATTACTGGTTCACCTTGAAGCAAAGATCAGAAACACACTATAGCTCAGGCAGAGCTGATTAGTGTTGAACCTGGGGTTTATTATTAACTAAAACCCAAACTTTCTCCAGTGGTCACACAGGGGACATGCTGCATACCATCGCACAGCTCAAGCAAATCCAGCTCCAACAGGAATGCTGCTGACTGACCCAATCCGGACCCAAACCCATCAGCATCCCTCCTTTAAAAGCACCTCCACCCACAAATTTAACACGCAGCGTTTGGCTACCCCAGCAGAGCCAGCCTGGGGAAAACACACTTCCTGAACTGCAAGATAAAATTAGCAGCTAATTTGTTAGCTGCTCTCCCTTTAGTAAGTCACCCTGGCACAACTGCTCCGTGTCCAACTGATGGCAAGTGCTTTTGGAGCTGTGCATCGGGTCTTTTTGTTTTCCTCCAGCTCAAAGAAACACCTTTGTCACGATTTTTTCTTTTCTTCAAGCGCAAAGTTAAAATGGATGCTGCTTGAGGTGAGAACATGTTTATTAGGCTATGGATAGACCAGAGCCAAGATCGAGTCAGCATTATGAAGAGAACCATAGACTTTGGGACAAAGGTTCAGGGTGAAACATTTCACTGCCAACTCATGGGAAACAGCGGTCAGGCCCAGAAAACTACTTGTGGTTATCCTTGAAATGACACGAAGGGGCACACTCTGAGCAGAAGCTGAGAGCTGTGCGCTGCCACACGCCGAAACAATTCAGTTCTTTCCTTCTGCTACGCTGGAAGTGGAAATTCGCTGTATTAGAGGCTGCTAACCAGAGGGATACCCACTTAATATCTCACTTTATTTTCTCAGTCATGTAGCCACTTGCCCCTCTGGCCACAAAAATCTTTCAGCCTAAAACCAAACTGGCTATTTTCTATGTTTTCAATGTATTTGTTTATTTTTACGCTGTAAGAATCCCTCTTAATCCTGTCACATTTACTCTCGAGCTTCCTTTGATTCGATGCCCATCGAAATATCAGGTGGAATAAAGGTCAGCAACACTAATAAACTTCCCTGAAGCCAAGCCACATGGCGTACGGGTGGACAGCTGTGTAGCAGCACCGCCACCGAGGCCGGTCTCCACTGCAATGCCTCACTTCGCTTGATGAAATCAAGGAACCAGGGCAGCCCCGAAGTGGGAACCCTGCAAATAAACCTTAACACCAGGTGCTAGACAATGCAATCCCACAGGGCTGCCTGTACACTGCCCGCACTCTTCATTTACAGACTTTTAACTCCTTTCAAGCAAAAAAAAAAATCCAAGACAAGTCATAAGTCTGTCAACAGGGCAGCTACTCGGCAAGCTATTAATAAACTACTATAGGAACATCACATGAGTCACGCCTTGCAACCTTTCTGGTCCCTGCTACATCTTGATTCACTTACAAACTCTCTGTGCTTCACCGCAAGCTCTAAAATCAAATGGACACAGGGATTTGGGGTATTTCTTGATGTCCTGCAGCAACTTCATTGGCGGGGCTTGCCCCAGCAGGAGAAAAACATGGATATAAATAATCACAGCTTTAACTGATACGACTCTCCCACTTGTTTAGATCAATATTGCTGTTGACTGGTGCCATCAACTGGTGCATGGAAAAAAAAACTGATAAAAGCTGCATATATTTGCTCTGCAGGACTTGTACAAAGCATTCTGCAATAGCTTTTCATAGTTTTATTACTACTGAAGTAAGGGCATCTAAGACTACAGACGTGTGAACTGAGTGCTCTGATGGATGTTTTGTTCCAGCACCACCTTTAACCTTACATCACTTGGATCTGCCCTGGCACACTTCACGGGAGGTCCCACACGATGGCCCAGCCAAGCTCCTGGCCACACCGCTCTGCTCCACTTCTTTTCTCCTATTTTCCTGAAATGAACTGGTCCCTCAAGAGATGACATGAATGCAAGAGGCTGGAGAGAGGATGCAGCAGGGAAGAAGCGGCGGTTCTTAGGTGGCTTTCTGCCCGATGCTGGGATCGCTAGACCAGCTCATCACTGGTGAGCTTGTGCTCACACATTTTACGTGTGAATCCAAGCAAGCAGACCCCTTCAATTCCCTATTTTCTAAAGCTGTGTTCTGGAGAACCACCAGAAAACATACACAGAAGAGTGATGGTGGAGGCAAGAAATACCCGCTGAGGGAATAAAAAGGTAAAACAATCAAAGAAACATAATTTTATCTCATCACTTCCTCTGCAGCTGCTTCTCTCCTCTTCACCCTCCCTGCATTTAGGTTTACAGACCTGGTTCCTCCTACCAATCCGATTTGGTGCAGGAGACTTCGTGGGGGACTTGACATTTTGCGGGTTCCCGCCATTTTCAGCGATCTTCCCCACGTTCATCACTGCTGACATCATGGCGTCGATGGAGGACAAGTCTGCTCCGTCCAAACTGTTCGGTGAACTTGGTGACACCTTGTAGCTGTTTAAGCTTTCCAGCTGCTCCTCTGGAATTGAACCCAAAACCACACATAAGCCATTAAAAAAAAAGAAAAACAACAAAGCAACAAACAAAGCCCACAGTATTTTCAGCTGCCTCTGAGTCGCATCATACTCTGCTGGATCACCAAGGAGAACAACCAACAGCTTGGGAAATGAAGTTCTGTTAACAGGAGAAGTTTCTCCTATTGGAATGCATGCGACAAGGTGGACATTTCTTCTCATAGGACATTCACGTTCTCTTCATTTTCAACCTTAACTCAGGATGGGGCTTATGGACTCATTTAGCTTAGACTCTGCTGCTGTAACATGGTGTTGTTCATGGTACCTTGTGATCACCATGAACTTGTAGAGCAGTACTGACGAATGCACACTCTGGCAAGCACGCCCATTCAAGCAAGCACGTGTTGCGAGCAGAACTGCACAATTAAGGCATTAGCAACACACTGTAGGGCACTGAGTTCTCTTTCTAGCATAGCTTAAGGCAGCTCTGGATGTGGAAAAAGCTAAATTAGCAAAAAGCCAACCAAAACAAACCCCGAAATCCACCCAAATGCCTCTTTACTGCCACAGCTGGCATCTATGTAGATTTTTTTTGTTTGTTTTTGGTCTACCACGCTGTATTATTCCATGGAGCATATGTGTTACATCCACGACTAATGCCACAGCTAAAGCTGTTCAGATGCAGACTTCTCCATCACATCCTGTATGTAGCTGGGATGCTCCTGTCTCAGACACCAAATTCAAAACACGTTTAAAATCTCATCTCTGGTTTCTCAACATACCCCGTCAAACACACAGGCAAAACCTTCCACATTCCTCCTTTCGAGTTTGAAACGGAAAATGCTTCCAAACTAAACACTCAACAGCTTTCCCCTGAAAAGAAGCCTCCCAAGCAAACAAGAGCACCCTGCAAGCCCATTGCTGGTGGAGAGCACGGAATCTTCATGTGTGTGGTGAGAAAGTCACCATAACACAAGAGGATGTGAGGGTGAACAAGAAGAAACACGTTTGACTGTGAACATCTGATCTCTGCATAATACTGTCTTTGGAAGATAAGTTTGAGCTTTACAAACAGGTGTTTTTTTGAGGCTCTGTGATGCCAAGTTCCTGGGAGCCAAGTTAGTTTGGAAGCCTGCAGTGGTAGTTGAGTATTTATGTGCCCATGCTTCTGCTTAACCTGTTTTTTCTTTTTCAGACAGAAAAAGTTTAGGGATGAGAAAAGAAATATAAGTACCAGTGCTTCTGCTCAACGTATCTTATACTCTTCACACAGATAAAGGGTATGGATAGGTAAGAAATGTTTCCACAAGCCTTAATCAATGCCCTAATTTACAGCATCACACAGAGCCAGTCAAACCAGTTACCTTCATTTTGATCCCCTGACGGACTGTGGCTCTCTTCCTGGTTGCCCGTCTCCTCGCTTAGTGTAGGATGTATAGTAGCGTCTGGCTCCTCGGCCTCTTCTTCAGCAGCACCCTCTAGCACTACGTGAGGGAGAAGGGAGAAAGAGAAAGGGACTAAGTTTTTCTGGAAGCCATTTTAGCAAAATAAAGTGTAGAGCCCTTTTGTCTGAGGGCCCCCCTGACTGGTACAAAAGGAAACCCTTATTGGCTTCATCCTCAGTATTCAGGCAGCAAAAATAGGAGAGAGCAAGCTAGCCCATTCCTGATGGTCATGACATCTGGGTAAGAAGTTGGAAGAATATTCTGCAGCTAGAGAATTTAAATAATTTGATTTCAAATACATCTAAATGATGTACTTATGAGAAAAACAGTGAATTCGTTTAAGCAAATAGTAAGCAAATAAGTATCACAGGT
>JAVSBS010006779.1:12272-45897 GCA_033124195.1 Coracias cyanogaster | reverse complement strand
GTATCACTGCCTGCAATCCATCAGAGGAACAGACTGAGCAGTTGATCTGCCTAACAAAAGACCTTGCCAATTTTATTTTGTTTTTAATTTAAACCAAACAAACACTTCCACAATTTATGAAACATAAGCCAAGCCAGACCACGCACAAACTGCTCTGCTGGCAGAGCCAGGGAGAGGAAGACATCACATCGTGCAGGGTAGACACACAAAAAATTGAACAGTGAGGTGGAGGAGTATTTGAGCATATTTTGTTGCTGAAGCTGGGAAGCCAGAACTGGAAGGCAGAGTCCGAGGTGGAGGAGTATTTGAGCATATTTTGTTGCTGAAGCTGGGAAGCCAGAACTGGAAGGCAGAGTCCCAGAGGGCAGTAAAAGCGGTGGCATGTCACAGGCTGGCACTGCCTTGCAGCCCTGGATCGGGATGGAGAAAAGGTCCTGAAACATGGCTCCACGCTAGAGCCTGTCAGCGCGGAGGAGAAACACTGTGACTCCCACATCAGCTAGCAAAGAACCCACAAAACCATCACCACACCACAGTCTGTGGAGAGCTGCCACTGTAGCTACTAGCATTTAATCCTTTCCAGAACTAAAGCAGGACTCACCCATCACTGCTGCTGTCAGTTCAGCAGTTCATGAATGCAAGGTCCATATAAATTTGATTTAAAGATTGAAAATATTATGTAAGGTGCATGTTGTGGCACAGGCCTGGTTTAAGGCAATACTGAATATTTAAGGAACAGCTCCACTGACTTCAAGCTAAGGATGTGATGTGACAGGGAAAGCTAAGAGAATGGCTTGAGCCCTCTCCACACTCCACGGTGACCAGTAAAGTCTTTTTTTTTTTTACTGTGTTTGGCTTCAGTAAAAGCTATTATCACTGCATTTACTATTTCAGACCCCAATATTTGAAAAATAACACATTCTTTTCCAATTTTGTAGGTGCAAGGTGGGGGAGGGTGAGAGAATAAAAGTAAAGAGGATGAAGAAAGAGGAAATGATAGATGTCTAATGCCCATTTCTGAGATGCTTCCTGTGGGATTTTATGGCCTGTCATGATGGACCCGATCTTGCAATCATGCCTGCTCAGAAGCAGGTTCACTGCTTTGAGATGGACAAACTTCCATAGCTTAAAACAGCTGGGTGTGTGTCTGCACAACCACAACCCTGTGGTGAATGACATTGAACTGATCCTCACATGGCCATTGCCTACAACACCTACCTCAACTCTTGTTCCAAAAACATGTCCTAAAACTATAAGAACAACTTAGTAATGATATTTGCGCACACTGAAAACAAGCCACACAGTTCTTTGGCCTGTGCCTTTCCTTCAAAGCCCAGGGCAGAGCTTCTGCTCTGAAACAGAATTTCTGTTTCTACCACAGCCCTCTTCCTGCATGATGTCCTGTGAAGGCACAATGCAAAGCAGCATCGGACCATGTTTCAAGCATGACAGAATCCTGCAGGCAGCACCCATCAGTTTGATAATACTAGTCTGATCATCCTTCCAGCTGTACATGTCTCCAATGTGTGTAGCCTGCTCTCAGGAATCATACCCTACAGTGGGGAATGTTGACAGCAGCAGTGGTACTGCTTTGTTGTGCTACCTGGGTGAATATTTTCTCCTGCAAACAGGGGACCAGAGCCCTAGACTGGAGTTGTGTCTGTCCTTCAGAGCCCTTAATGTCCTCCTGTGTCCTTGTCCAGACCAAGAAAAGGAAGAGTATGGGTCAGGGAATTGCAATCCAGAGGCCAACTTCATGTCATGGCCAGTAGTTTCAGTTTGCCCCTTTCCAAGCATGTCAGCCAGGTGCAGAACTCACTTTCTTAATCTGGATTTGTTTCACACTTCAGTATAAAAATCTTGCATCTGTGGTTTTGCTCGTGAACAGCTCTGGGGAGACTGTATTGAAAATATGAATTATAACCCTGAAAATAAACCATCTTCCATTCGATCAGGCTGCTACCTGGTAGCCATGGCTGTCTCGCATCCTTCCCAATCTATAGCCAAGACTCTCTCCCCTTCTACCTCCCTGTTGCCTGTGGTTTCTGCACTGAAGTGATGCACTGCTACAGCTCACCCTGGCATATGCCTGTAAGTGCTTGAATACAAGTAGTTGAACTGTACCCCCTGTACCCCAGCAGATGGCCTCCAGCCACCCCTTCAGTCCGCTGCCCAAGCCATCCCCACACTCTTGATTTCAGCTGCGCTGTTCCTCCATGTTTGCTCTGCTCCCAGTGCTCCATCAATCTCTATGTTTCAGAAGCCAGCTGAGCAAAAACTGCTTGAGCAAAACCTTTCCTCAAATGATTTGTTGGAGGTCTTTCTATCATTAACTCAAGATGACCCATCTATACCAGGAAAGGAGCGTGCAGAGAGCTAGGGAGGGTGCACACTAGAAAGTGTTTAGCATCTATTTCACCGTACTTAGCACAAAGTATCTTCAAACATGAAGCTATGCTATTTTTGGCACGCAGTATAATCCGGATTCAAGAGCCAGCTGCCTTGGGCTGCGAGTGCACTTGGGTTGCCATAACCCACAGTCAGTGGAGCATCCCATGTGCAACAGATTCATCATTGAGCTCACCTTGCAGACACCTCTCTATCTCTGCCATCTCTATGTACCCATGTCATGCCCCTTTGTAAATCTGCTACCCCAGGCAACCTTCTCTTGTCCTAACAGCCATTCATCTCTCTCACAGAAGAGCAAACTAAGGAGCTGTGGTCCCAGTTCAACACCAAAAGACATGACCAGGATAAGAACAGTCAATTTCTTGACAATGGCTTCCCTGGGGCCTCCCATAGATCATGTAACCTTTTATCTCCACTTATCACACCATCACAAGAAAATTCTATTTATATTACAGAGTGTTTGTGTGTAACTTAGTGTTTGAAAAGCCTTTGAAAACTGGGAAAATAATGATTGGATATATCCCATTAAAAAGCCACAATAATAATTAAACCTTCTCACATTCACATACCTATTATAACAAGACTATTACCTAAAAAATCTCCAATCCAATGTGGCAAATTTTGTGTTTGATTCTCCTTAAACCATGCCAGCTCCAAGCAAAATTAGCTTCGACTCATCTGAGCTTTTCATCTGCTGACCTAATGCAGAGTCTTTCCTCCAAAGACCACCTCTGCATTATGGACCACCATTTCTGGATTTTCTTTGGCCTTAGATAGACCCATGTCCTCAAACTCTGAATTTAAGAGCCCCCTCATGGCCGAGCAGGCCAGCTGAAGAGTTCACACCCAGGGAGGACTGCAAACTTAAGGAAAGGAAAATACAGTTTTAACCCCAAGCATGGTGTGATGCACAGGAGTTCAGGGGTGAACAGGAGTATGCACCTCAAGGTGATGTATGTGAGGGAGTCCTGAGCCAGTGCATGGGTGTATCTGGGAAGCGTGGTGTAGGATTGAAGCTCCAGGTTTCCCCATTCACCAAGGTGATGCCTTTTGCTTCTATCCATCAAGCCTGAATGGGCTTAAATGCACAAGGTAGAAGCCCCAAAAGAACAAAACCACGTGCATGGGGGACAGACCCCTGCTCAGTCCCCAGGAAGGCAAAGGGGCCAAGTCTCATTCATGGGGGAGCCAGGGAGCCCCCAGAGGAGTGCTGACAGCAGATGGGGACCCAGGCAAGCGGCAGCTGCCTCTGTTCAGCCCCTGTAACCCCAGATAGGTAAAGCCTTAGCAGGGTATAGACTTGTATTTTCAAATTATCCTCTCTTCTGCTTTGTTTCCACTGATAAGTAAACTATTGCTTCATGGTTTACGATAGCAGCCATTTCAGGGGTAAGGAAACAAAATCAAGCGGTCATTTGGGACTACTAAGTAACCCATAACCCTTCTTGTGCACAGACACAGACAGTGAATGGAGGCTCAGGTCCATCACCTGGCGGGGGCTGCAAGGGGAACAGACTAGCAGCAAGAGGAGCCTGCAGCCAGCTAGCACTTAGTGGAAACAAGAAATTACCTAGTATTTAAGCAGTGCATTAATCTGTCTTGTGTTCTCTGCTCTGGGGTGATGGGGCACCTCAACAACTTCTGTTTTTAGCTTTACACATGGAGTGAATGATACGTGGATCATGGCAAGGAGGAAGTGCAAACAAGAGGCCCAGGAAGTGGTTGGAGAGAAAGGACATAGAGATCTTGTGCAATAACCCACTGGGGCCCTCAAAAACTAGGAAAAGTATCACCCCATCTGACAAGTGCCTGCACCGGCTGCCAGTCTATAGCCAAACCCTATGCTGAAGGGAGCACTACCATCTGAATTGCAGGTTGCAGCTAGTACCTCTGCTTAGCTCAGCACTGTGCTGCTTGAACTGCACCATACACAGGGAATAGGCATTGGCCCTTCTCTGTGGCGCTGCTTAGTCAGATATTAGGTAGATATTAGAGAAATACCTGACAAACAGGGCTTTTGTTCTGGCAGTAAATAAGCAGAGCACTTAAAAAACCCCCCTTCCAATGCCACCCTTCCAGCAAGCACCTTTACCCTGGCATTTGCTTCTATGCCCAGGTTTAACCTCTTATTTGCAGGACATGAATCAATTTGACCAGCTTTTGGACAGGCAATTGTGCAGCCTCCTTCCTGGTGGTTGCAGAGGATTAAGACTAGGTGAAAAGGCAAGGGAGGAGATGCTGACTTTGATCATCTCCTCAACTGGGACTGCAAGGAGAAATGAAAAACAGTACTGTTATGTACAATCATATTCATACTTCCACTCTTGCAGTAACCCTTCCTTTCACCTGTAAAAGTGTGCAAAGATCTACCAGTAGGCTGGTTTTTTTGAAATATATACATTTAGCTCTGCGAAGGCAAAGGAAGGATGATGGGGAAGGGTGGCGTTTTTCCAATGGCAAAAAGGAAAACCTTGCTGAGACCTGAACGGTGACATGGAGGAAATGCCAGCCTGAACATCACATCCAGGAGCTGCTCTGAGTTAAACATCCTTCAAAGGCTAAAAAGCTCTGAGATTAGCAGTGTTAAGTTGCATCTGCATCTTCAGATTATCCTAATTTAAAATAAAAAATGCCTACTCGTCGTGGTTAACACTCAGACTACTACCACCACTACTGGCTACCGTCGTTTGCACAAGACTGGGTGGCAAACTTCTGATCCAGGAAAGCAATAGCGGAGTGTCCACCTTTGGATATAAAGCAAGCCCCAGGTTTCGGCTCTAACCTGAAGACATGCATGAAGGCACTGTTTGGGTGACATCCTAAGACACAGTTCATCCCTCTGTGAGGCTCAAGAAACACAACCTTTCTGCAGCCTTATGCGTGTGCCTCAGCATGGGGTGGTTGTCCCAGCTCGGCTGTACACTAACACATTATGGTCTCCACCCCAAGGCAGTGAGGGAGGAATATATCTTGGTGCCAGTACTAGTGTCCAATGCACCCTAAGGCTCTGCTCTTCCTTGTCACCACCTGTGCGCACGTGCAAGAGAAAGAGGGTCCTCCTTCATCCAGCAAAACACCAACGACCTCCAGTTGCAAGCCTCATCCTTCCTGCATCTGGTCTCTAAGCTGGCAGTGGTATTTTTAGATGGATGATGAAGAGGTGTGCTGGAGTGTTATATTTAACAGAAATGTTTGTGGATTGCAAACATGCATATAAAGAAGTTAGGAAAAATATTCAAAGGTAAAAATGCAGTATCATGCGATCTTTCAATAGACAAAGCTCTCCCTAATATTCCTCTTTTTCTATTCAGTCTACGTATTTTTCCCAATCTGAAGGAGGAGGAAATAGAAGAACTAGAAATCTAGAAGAATCCCCCAAACTTTCTGAAAACCCCCCAAACAGATCTATGCCCCTTCTTCTCTAGGTCTGGTCTGGAAATACAGGAAAATTTAGGGGAAAAAAAAAAGTCTTGTGAAATATTTTCTCTAAGATTAAACAGTGAAATACTGTCAGGCTGCTGTTTAAAATCCTATTATTTTTGCTGTGCTTCAGTTCTTCCCAGTGTTCTCTATATAATAAGCATTTCAAATGAAATTACGTTATTTTAAAACACACTGTAGTAGGCAATTACAATTCTTGAATACTAAATGCCAATATAACATAGGCCAGATTTATTGTTGTTCCTTAACTTTGTGCCATGTTCATTATATTTTAATGAATAAGGTTTCACATTAATTTTTCAAGCCTTTTCCTTGGAATCACACATTTGTCCTGTAATTGCATTGCAGAATTAGGTCTTTATTTACATTCCCCTTGTAAGTCCTGGAGATGAAACCTTCCTTTGATTTTTCCCCTAAGTTAGCAACATCACTTCATCCTATTTTTGGGAGAGCACACCAGGGCCAGTAGTGCTCCCTTACCCCACTGCTGCCAGGCAGGGCAAGGCTGTCCCAGTGATGACCAGCGCTCACTGCCTTCTAAGCCTGCAAGATGAGAGCAGAAGCACCACGTAAGCAGGGTTTGGTGTGGACCAGAGTCTGGCTGCACCTGCCTGGCTATGAGGATCCTTCAGTGGCAGCCTGGGTTGACCTCCTCCTCTGCAGCATTCCCAGATGGTGGTTGTGTCCACCATCCCACCTTTCCCAAATCTCCTCTCTCCTCTGTCACCGCTTCCCCCGCCTCAGGAGATGCTGCTCACATAAATGATCTTACCTAATATGTTGACAGCACAAACCGAAAAACAAAGAGACCAGACAAATGAGGGTCAGCATGTGTATGGCAAGCTGAAGCTACTACAAGATGCAAGGGTTTTCACCTTCCGAATCTATTTGCCACCTGGGGCAGACTGTGAAGAAACTAAGATGACTTGAGCTGAAATACAGGTGCTGGGCAGTAAACAGGCCCCATTTGCCAGCTGTTGTCTTCTAGGGGACAGATTTGATTTCCTGGTCTCAAAGCCTCCAGCAGGTCAGCAGCTGACCACACCGCTGAGTGAGAGGATGATGGGCAGAACCGAGAGTAGGGGAAGCCTTTCCTCCATGTGCGGGCGCTTGTTAATTCCAGTTATTCTGTATACTTGCAATACTTTAATTATTAATGCCAATAAACTATAGGAAGTCTCATTCAATTAGAATTTTGGGGTTTTTTCCTAAGATAAAATTAAATTGCTTTATTGCAAGATTACTCTTTGGCTTTGTTTTTGGTGCTCTTTCAAAGAGAATGGAAATTAAGTTATGGCTCCTGGGATATCGCAATGCAGCAGGACATTGCAGACACATGCCTGGGGATGGCCCACTCTGTTGGTCCAGTAGGCCAATCTTCTGTCCTTGCCACTCACTCCTGGTTGCCATCTCCTCCTCCTCCTCCTCTTCACAAGTGCTATCCTTTTAATGCCATCCTATCCAGAGAGTCTCTCTGAACACCTTTACTCATCCTGACAAGAGCAGGGGCTTTTACATACCTAATCCTTCTCTCATACCCCACTTTCTCCATGCCAGATATTGCCATATTCTCTTTCCCCTCCACAATGCCACTTCTAAAACTCCTCTCATCCCACTCACACCACCGGAGCAACAATAAATCCTCCTTTGCCTACTCCCTCCCCGCCAACACACTCCAATCCCCAGGTGTTCCCTCCCGGCTTTTCCTCTCTTCTCAGTGTATCTCCCCCACAACGCAGTTCTCCAACCTCCCTCCATGGCAGAGGCTTTGTTGTAACCTCTGGGTCACAGCCTCTGGCTGGTGCCAGAGACAGATACAGAAGCACTGAACAAAGAGGAAATCCCCTTGTACCTCTCACCCCTCCATTTTCCTTCCATTTCATCATTTTCCCCCAAATTCACAGTTCTTCCTCACCAACATGCTGCGCCTTCCTCCACATTTCACAACTCAGTTTTGAACTCTGCACCGGCACTGCCCCACAGCAAAGATTTCTACCCAGCTGAACATCAAGCCTTGCAAGCTTTGCCAGTTACCACTATCCTACTGCTTCTTCCCCAACATGCATCTGCTTGCAGCAGCTGGGGAGGTACCCTCAGTGGTTGTCCAGAGGGCTTTCTGGAGGGCTACCAGCATGCTGGAGGTGCCAGCCTCTCTGACAGCTGCATCTAACTCCCACTGATGCGCTCTGTTCTTCAAGTTGGCCACCCTGAAGAAAGTTTTGCCTGTTTGCAGTCAACAGACATACAAAAAGCAAATCCTATCAACGAAGCTTTTGAATCTAAGGTAGGACTACTTAAAAGATGATAGATTTCTCAAAACCAAATTTAAAAAGGGGAGGGATAATTAAAGAGTCTGGCTTTTTGGGTTGCATACAGAGGTTCAAAAAAAAACCAGAATCAGAAACAACCACCCTAAAATATCCACCAATTACTTATTTATTAAAACACAACTGTATGTACTTTAAGAAAGAGAGCTGTATCATGCATAATTTAGTTGGCATACAAACAGAACTGTTGTGTGTTTCATGCGCGTGAAATAAATAAGCATAAATTACTTAATTTGAATAACACCAAACACCTGATTCCAGAGACGGAGCAACACTTCGCGCTAAGGCATGTAAGTGCTCTTGGCTTGTTTACGTTTCAGCAGAACAGAGAAAAATTAGCAAGCTGAAAACAGAAATTCAGATTGTGGCTTGTGATATCCATGGTACATCCACAGAGCTCATGAACAGCACATAAACTGATCCCTGATGATATGATGGTGCTACAGAGGAGAACCCATTACTAAAGAAAATGTCAGGAAAATGAACATAAGGTACTTATACGTGTTCCTTAAGAGGTCGGTAACACAGAATTCAGTAGTAAGAAAAACAGTAAGCTGGGCGGCCTGTATCTTCATAGATACGACTCTTTTCAATTTCTCCCCAAAATTTCGTAACAGAGTACAGGAAAAAAATACTTAACTATTTCTGACAGACCTCAGAAGAAAACCCAACTTTTCTGTCTGAACATTTCTGTTCTTCTACCCACAGCTTCATATCTGTAACTATGCCATAAACATGTAATTGGAAGACTTCTTATTATAATAAAACAAAAAAAAAATTAAAAGGCACTTCAAGTAACTTTATCTCCACATGATCCACATGATGAATTCTCACATGAGGATTTACATTGCATTTGTCTCCTACAAGTTACCTGTGGTGAAATCAAAGCTTTCAGATTCTGACAGATATCATAGATTCTCACATTTCCCAAAAAGTGTTTTCATTAGCAGCAAATAATTTATAATCCAAGTACAATTCCTCTGATGCAGGTTTGAATTGTGGTTCCTTGCTCTGCTGAATTGGAGAAGAAAAGGCAGGGTGAAGGACTGTATGTAACACAGGTTGAACAAGCTCTGCTTTAAATTTGTGACAGTATTTCCTTCAGCTTTTTGCCTGCCCATCTCAAAATACGCATCCCAGTGAAATGAGACAGGACACCAATATGAAAGATATTTGCAAGTCTGGCCAAGCTGTGAGGCCCTCTCAAACCCTACATAGGGAAGATGAAATAAAGCATCTTTCACCTTTGGAAATTAGAGTAGTGTATGCAAACAAGTCACAGGCACTGGTATAAAACTTTACAAGGCTTCTTTCCTCCTATGGCTTCAGCTTTCAAACTGGCCATGGAGCATAAGCATGGCTAGATCTGACCCAACGTCTCCTTCAACATGACACATGCCCCCTTGTCTCTCCTCCGCACAACCAGGCAATGCAAGCAGCTTTGCTTTACTCCGAGTTAAGAAAACCAAACATTATCAACAGCCTTGTACTTACTGAGTTCAGCAATGCTTCCCACACGTGTAGCAAGTAAAGACTGCTCGATGGTCCTTAGCTCTGACTGGCTGAACATTTGCACTTCCCCGGGCTTGTTTGACCTTTGCTGGTCTTTGTGAAGGTTCAAGCTGTCTGGCAGGCAGAGAACACCTACAGTGGATAAAAAGAAAGGAGAAGTCCAATGTAATTTCAGATAGTATGGATGACTTTGCTGCCACCACCACACTGTTTTGGGGACATCCCAAGACAAAGCCCGTGTGTGCAGAGCTCAAAGACAATCAACGACTAGAACTCAATGTCACAGATGACTCATGCTCTGAGAAGTGGCCCTCATTAGCTCTTTTGAGTATCCTCAAATCACTCAGGATGTCACCTAGAGGTAATTCTTACCAAAAATCCTAGAGAATGGCCAAAGGATGAGGTCAAGAGAATTCTAAAGAAGCCTCCTAGAAACTACTCCAAACCCACATAAATTTATTAGAAAATAGAAACTCAGCAATAGAATTTTTAAAGATTGGTTTTAAAATTATATATGAGACAGATGATACATTTTCATTATCTTCCTGTAAGGGAAAATCCACCGACAATTGTGAAAATAATGGACAGTGTCAAGATGCTCACAGTGTCACTGATGATCTTAATGACTTTCTTTAGTAAATACAACTACTGGCATTTTAACTGCTTGGGCTTCAAAAGCCCATTATGCAGAAGCCCTTACAGCTGTGAATTTTTGTGGGGCAGGACATAAGTAAAGCTACTGACATAGAATAATTTACATACACATTCATTCAGGCACAAAAGTCACTTTCTGCCATGACATCTAAACCCTCGGGCATAGATAGAAGGCACACATTTATTAATCAGAATCACTGTCGTGCTAAAAAGCAGAACTTATTTACAACAGCAAATGCTGTGCAACCACCCTTGTGTAACAGACGCATGGAAGACCAGCTTGGAAAGCAACCTCTCCTACCTTCCTCTGGTCTACAAATCTACAGTCACGCTATCCACAGCATCACCTTCCCAATCCTGCTAGGACACACACAGGTGGAGACCCACTGGAGGCAGTGGAATTGTGCCTTTTTATGATGATTAAATTTCCTCTTATCTCTGTTGTGGGATGTGCAGCAATTACCTTTAAAAAGAAGTCAGAGTAGGAAATATATTTTTTCCATTAGCTTTTACTATTCCTTCCCTTTAAGCAGGGGGGAGAGGTTCTGCCCTTATGGGCCAAGAAGGTTTTACAAAAAAACATTAAAGAAGAGGTATGTATTTAGGGTTTTTCTTCACAGGGAAGAACTTATTATCTATTTTCCCTGCTCAGTAAACATATGGCATTTAACTCTACCAATCAGTAATTCTACCAAGACGTGTAAACTGGAGGTCCTGGGCAGAATGGCCACCTTAATCCCTACTTACTTCAGTTATGAAAGAGCCCCAGAAAAATCACTGCATTGGAGCATCACACGACCAGGTAACACGCCTCAGAGGGGGTGCTTCTCAGCCACCTTGTTACCTCCAACAGACAACTGAGGATTCCCTCCTCACATCCACCTCCTTCCTGCAAACAGTTTACTCTCAAAGTTGTATTTGCAGCATGGACCTAAAAACACTCATCCTGGGAGAAGAAAGATGACATAGGTTCACTGAGCACATTCAAAACAAAAAATCAAGGATATCCACCGGGAAAACCAGGACCAAAGGTCTCACCCACTATGGCTGGAAGACAGTAACCTAAACCAGGATGACCCTCTGCACACATCAGCAACATCAGAACAAAATTCCCTAATAAATGGCCTGTTTGAATGCTGGAGATAGAGGAGCAGGAGCAGCTTTAATCCCAGTCCTGGCTCAGGTCCTGGGGCTGTAACAACCACAGTAGAACCATTTGCACATGTGGAAGGTCACAAGAGAGGAACAAAACTTGCAAGGAAGCACCCTGGAGAAGAATAGCAGGACATCTGACACAGCAACAGGGAGAAAAGAATTAAAAGCAGAGAGAGGAAAGATAAACAGCGACGGTGGTTTATCAAACAAGCTCTCCAAATTCTCCTGCCATTGCTCAGTAGCTGATTTGCAAAAACACTTGGCGCACTGATCAACATTTACATTCTGGGGACGTACAGACCTTGAGAAGCACAACACCTGGATTTAAAATGCAGACTTGCCTGCATATTTCAGAAAGTATTCCCTCTCGGAAATCTTTCTCATTTCTTTAGATTATTCTTTATAATTTTAATGGATAGAAATTAAGACAAAATTGGAAGAGTCTTCCCAGCAGAAAACAGATGTGTAACTGATCTAATACTCGAAGAGACTTCTAAGAACAAGAAACAGAGCACAAACAGCTTTATGGCATCTTTAAAAAATGAATATCCAACAAGAAATTTTTTTTGAGTGAAAACACACCTTAAGTGTGGAGAAAATACTGTTTTAAGATACCTTTACTAATAAGATTCAGATAGTTTCAAATCATAGTATGTGCAGGAGATATTTCTCCAAGTGATTAAAGCAGTGGGACATAGACATTTTATTCTCTATTTCATATATGACTCTCTTTCCCATAGCTGGGCCTTGTGCTTATAAACAGCCCTGATGATTAATTACTCTGCTCTTTAGTGAAGGGAGCATATTCTTAGGATGAAAAGTGCAAATGAAACGCAAAATGCACCATTGTTTAAAAACTTCACAAATTATAAGATATATCATGCCAAAGGGTTCTACTTGGGTTGGAGGTTAGTAATGACATGCAGTAGCCAAACATTTGATACTTATATGCCAGCTTCAAAACTATAACTGACCACAGCAGGTGACCAGTGGGCTGATGGAAGATTTGTTTATAACTCTCATCATTTTGCTGTATCAGATCTGGTTTTAGCCAGTATGGGGAAAAGGAATTAAATGGTTCAGGTATGCAACACTGTCAGTCTTCTAGCTTCAATTGTTTCCCCAAAAAATTGTTACAGAAAAGTGAATAAAATGCTTTCAGAAGATGAACCTACTCTCTTTTTATCAGTGTTTTACGTAAAGCTCAAACTTGCTGATGAAAGACTACAGCAGGGAATTGCTCCCCAGCTAGAAGAGAGCACGACAAATTGAGAGAGGGGAAAAAAGGTTAAAAATTTTTGATTATAAATAGAAACATTTAAATAGCTGCCACCAGCTTTCACTGGTTTGGCTACAGTCCAACTTCCTTATTTTAATTCTCTGTCGATTGGTATTATCCATTTGATTTTTCAGCTGTGGCTTTAGCCATACTGTGCTGCACTTGACAAACAGGTGAGGGTCTAAAGTTTCCAACAGCCTAAAAAATAGGACTTTTTTGCCCTTATTTTTCTGGCTGTTGCTGCCAGTGCTATCTGTAATTCCACACCAAAGATTTCTGTGCAGTATCTTCAGAAATGAATGGCAGTATCTGATCAGTGTCTCAGCCGGCACTGTTCAGTGTTTTTCCTTTCTGCGTGGTTACTCAACCCTGTGTGCTTCTTCACCCGTTATTTCATCCCTCTTCTTCCCTCCAATTCACTAGAGTGGAAATTAAGCAGTCAGTTGTTGCCCAGTGAATACAGGGCCAGACTCACTCAGTACACCCCGAATGCTCTGTGCCACCCAGCAATGTACAGCAGCCATACATTGCATCTATTAACTGCTGTGAACCACTGAAGCAAGGAGAGAAAACCAAAGTGCTCAAGTGTATTTGGATTTTGTCACCTCTTTGGGTGCTTTGCCTCATCCATACCCTCTTTGGGGCCAGGATCTGCCTAGGACTTGACTGCAAGGAGACATATCCAGAATGGGCCATATGCAGAATTGCTTTATTCATTTTGTCCTTGGCCTCGGGGTACTCTGTAGGTAAAAGACTGAAGAGAAATACAGAGAATACATTTTAAAATCAGCAGGATGCCAGAAAATAATAAAATCACAGTGACAAGCTCCTAATGCTCCCCCTCTTAAACCTCTAGAGAAAAAACAACATCATAGGAAAAGTCTGATGTACAATTAATGCACTCCACATTTTTCTTGCCCTCTGGGCTCAGCTGAAACACAAGCCAGAGCTCAATCCCCAAGGACTTAAAAATCCCAAACCAAAGAAGTACTGCACCATATGACAAAGTGAAGACTGAAGATGCCCAAACTTATAAAAGTACTTATTTTAAACCTTCATGCAAACTCATCCGAAGCCAGGGGTACTTGTTAACTCTCTGTTATCCATGTTTCTCCATGGACAATCTCATCTATCTTGGGATGCACCACCCTCCATCAGAAGGCAGATTTTGACACAAATGTATATACATTCCTGACATTCCTGCGTGCTCATTTCAGAGATTGTCATAGAGCTGCCCGTGCTGTCTTTGTAGCGTGACAGAAGTGCATGTGCATCACACTAACATCCCAAACTCAGCACCCAGAAGCAACGCTGGAAGAGACTGTCCCTGCTCCTCAGTGCGTCCCCAACAAAACAGCCTTAAGGACCTCACGGCCCTTCCTGATGGCAACTCCAACACCAGAAACATCAGCGGTTGTGCAATCTCTTTGGCCTTCAGGGCAGGAGAAATACGGGGTTTGTAGCCCAAATCTCACCTAAATACAGAGAAGTAATTTAAAAAAAAAATCCAAGCCCTCTTCACTGTTCCTCTATTTAGACAGATATCTGCATCTACTTATATATCAGCTGTTGCAAAACATTTGATTCCTGAAGTGCTGGCAACCTACAGTGCTCATACTCCACTGCTGGCCACTGGACTTCACTTTCTCTCAGGCATATGATGCTGCTGGCTTTCCATGGACAGTGTATTGCTCTTGGCACTGCACAGCTATTTCCACCACGCAAAGGCAGATCAAAGGGCAAAACAGCAAAAAGTAAGACAAGCAGTCTTTTGTATACCACCATGAATCACTACACAATGTGAAAGGCAATAAAAAGGCAAGTCTGTTTATTTGGAATGGGCAGTAAAGTCTGGGGCAAGGCTGTATTGCACCCTCAGACATCCTGGTTTGGTCCCAAACCAGTTTTGTGACCTAAAGCAGCATTTTCAACTTCAAGTCCATCTCAGGAGAAAGCGAACGAGAAAGACAGAACCTAAACTTGCAGTTCCGGTTACCGCAGGTCCAGTTACTGCTCCAGCCCTCCTCTTCTCACCTATTGTAGACATCCTCCAGTACCATACACCACATTTGAAGTTTTTATTTGTATTTCAAGGAGCTATTGCATAAGCATATGTTGCGCCAGTTCAGCCATCATCACTTTATGCTGCCATCAGTTGCCTGATCACACAGGCCAACAATGAACTCAGCAACATCCCCTCAGAAGTCTTCTTTCAGACAGTCCTGCCACAGGTTCCTGTGGGCCCAGCTCCTCCACTGCCTACTGTGGTGCCAGCATCACCTGCCAACAAGAAGCTCTTCTAACTAATCGGCTCCTGGTTAAAATAATTCTGGCTTCACCCACCACCCCAACCATGACCACCTGGGTGAGTGTGGAGCCACAGAGACAAAGGTGGGCCAGGTTCTGCCTCTGGAACATGAAGCCAGCAGAAACAACAAAAGCATTCTGCTAGATTGTGACTCATCCACAGGTCAACTCCAACTTGGGGCCCACAACTCAGGCCACAGCTGGTGGAACCTAAGGAAACACATCCCTCTAGTGGCAAAAGTCTGCCAAATAGAGAGAGTACCCTCTCCATTCCCTTAGTAGCTGTCAAGTGGTGGAGAAACAGCTGTACAGTTCTGAAAATCCATGGCATGTACATGTTGGTATCCTCAGGTGCAATTTGTGTTACTCATGTATTTCTTTATTTTTTTTCTTGGTTAATAATGGTTGCATGGCACAATTCCACCTGAATTTTTATATAAGCTGTTTTGGTTTGCTTTTCTGATTCCCATTCACCTAGGAAAAGCAGCCTTTGAATTATCGTAAATGTTACCAGAAAGGTTTACCCTTTTTATCTCCAAAAATCACTTATGTGGCCTCTCTACACTAAATGCATAGGAGTATAAAGTTTGAAGTTTTCATCTTGAGATTCTGCTGCCAAAATTTACAATTTTATATACTAAAAGTTGTGTGATCACACAGCAGAAGATGGTATCTGTTCACCTACCAGTGGTGACCCACCAGACCCATTAACTACTGTCAACCTACACCCTTCTCTCTGGCTTGATCCTTGCTCTTCAGACCTCTTGCAATCCTTTCACAACAACCTTCCATAAACAGTTTCCTATTTTTCCCTTGTTCATCTTACTAAGCCTGTTACAGGAAGCAGAAAACTCTTGAACCACAGTATCAGTAACTTGAATATATTGCTAAAAATGTGATATTTACAGTGGTGACTAAGAAAATAGTTTAATATTTGGTCACTGAGATTCTTCCTTCTCATGAGAAGTTTTATGTGACAGAGCACAGACTTTAGCTTAGGAACAAACTGTGGGGGTATTTTCAAGAGTACATGAAAGACTTAGGCTCATAAAATCCCCTAAAAATCACTAAAGTGTGAATTTATATGCACCACATGCTTTTTAATGTTTAAGAATCTTTCCTTTGCTTTCCAATCCTACATCTGATAGTGTAGATACTTACAGGTCTAGGAAAGCACTTCTGTCTGTCTTCTGCCTTCTGAAAATGCAGGAGGTATCTGGGGTAATAAAACTGAAGTCTTGTTAAAATTAATTTTAAAGACTACCCTTCCCACAACTACTTGGCATGAGAGTCACTTGTGTGACAACAGCAGGCACCTCTCCCTAAAAGTCTTCTGAAATAGCAGGATATTACTGAGCACTGTTTTAATCAGTGAAGGTCCTCTCTGCCACAAAGGGAGACTGGGCTCTGGTTTAGATCTACTGCCATTTAGAATAGGAAGCATATATCATAGCAAAAGTACCTGCTATGCTTTCAAACCTCATTTAAAAACAAACCATTAAAAAAAAAAACAACCACTAAGCAAAAACCCTCAGAACAATGTAGAAAGACATTCCAAAGAGACCACTTTTTCGATGATCTACAGAGAGAACTGACCAGGTCAGAAAGATGCACAGTCAGTCATCGTCGGGGTTTGGGGTGAGGCTGTTTTTTGTTTTGTAGCTTTTTAAAGAGTCTGTTTAAGGAGTCTTTCACAGACAGACTGTATAGGAGGTGAGAATGGAGAAAATGAAAGAGCTGACAAGCATAAATTATGCATACACAAGAGGAAAAAAACTTTAAACCTGGTGATAAAACTAAGAAAGGAAGAGGAACATGGCTGACACTACCGGGGGTGAAGACTGTTAACAGATACCTAAAGAAACTTTTGAGATAATGCATAGAAAATGACAGCACATATTGAACAATATGCAAGCTGGGAAAAAACAGTGAAAGATGAGCTTGACTACAAGTAATAAGTAAGTAATTGTCTAAAGTGGTAGATATAATCCTAATATTCCAAAGATCTGAAGGTATTTTTCTTATCTGACACAAGGAATTGTGGAAGAAAAAAGTCAGTTTTGTATACCTTTCATGTTACCTTGTTTCATGCATATTAGGTCACATAGCCCATTCTGCATTGATGTTCTGGAGAAAAGGAGCAATTATTTGCAACTGACATATGGCATTTTCTCCAACTAACAGCTTTAAGAACTACATGTGCTTAACTGCCACACAGTTCCTTTCAATTATCAGAATCACCACAAACATTGGGATTTTTTATTACTTTCCATCACTAAACAGCAGAATGTTTGTTACACAACTCAGTCACAATTTGCTGGTATGCATTTAAAACCATGCAAACTGTCTGGAAAGTGTTTAATTGTCAGGTGTGGATTTCATAGAGTTGTCAACAAGATTTTTATCAGGTGTTTCATAATGATACCACGGGCCATCTCCTCTCTGTCTCATCAGCCTGCGTGCCTCCGTCTCCATCAGCCTAAAATAGCAACAGACACACTCAACATGAATTTTGTTGGTTTTGTTCAGATATATCTCAACATCTAGTATCAGGGCACAACTGACAATTGCAATGAGCTTAGTGTCTATGGTTTATAAGTACTACTGAAACATAGGTAGTACCAAAATATATCTTTTGCTAAGAACGGCTGGACCATTAGATGGACCTTTAGTTGGACCAAAGGATGATCCCTGAGGTCCCTTCCAACCTGGTATTCTATGACTCTATGAAAACATGAAGGGTTCAACTAAAACATGAGCTATTACATCCTTCTATTTAAGTTTTTTTTCAGCAAGCCACCTCACAAAAGAGCAATAAAAATACTTGCAGGAGTTCTGTCACAAATTCTTGCCTAGTAAGGGGCTAGACAGTTTTGATACAGCTTTCAACTAAACAGGTGCAAGAAAATCAGATGTAAATGTGATGGTAGAAGAAGTAGGTCTTGTGTATGTCAAGGTCCCAACAGCAACAGTTTGTGGAACTCAGACTTTCTTCTACCATCACAGTTTACTCTGAGCAAGTATAGAGTAAACTCAGTACAATGTTGTTGATGCCCACATTTTCAACAGCAACAAGGAACATAATGAGTCCTGTAAACAGCCATTTAGCTACTTAATTAAGCCATGTGCCATAAGGCAAAACGAGCTGCCCATCTCCTAACTTAGGAAGACAGAACTATACCTTTACAAAGATGAACCGTTTAGAAGAGACACTGTTTTACAGGACTGCCCTCGGATTGCACCAGTTCTGATAATCTTAGTACTGAGAAGGCAGGACCACAGAGACTGTAACTTCCACTGTGGCACCAGCCAGAGCAGCAAGCACTCAGGGTCAGGTGATATGGGAATAAACACGTTATGTCAACATCCAGCTCAGAATGTTAAGCAAAATAGAGAGTCAACTACACTATGTACCAGTATTTTAAACCCCTCAACTATATACCATACCTCAGTTCAGTTTTCTTTGCTTCAATATCAAGCAAAGCCATCTGTTTCTCATAGTTCTTCTCAGGGGGGTCAAGGAAGTAACGAGCTATCCAGCGACTTATAGGGTGCTGGAAAATACAAAAGCAGAGATTATTCATGCAATTTCCCAGTAGAAATGCCTTCATAACAAAATCATTTTGCATGTTTCCTCTCCTGAAATTGTCACCAATGCTATGGGTGCTGCCATTCAAACCATAATGGTAAGGTTAAAACTATGCTCAACTATTTGTAAGATCAGAACTGAAAACAGCTGTATTTCTTTTGCCATTTTTAATGCCAAAATAACCTGCACAACTTGTATTAATAGTTTTCCTACAGCAACATGCTTAAAGCCAAAAAAAGTGCAAGTTTACCAAAATCCTAATTGTACAATTGGAGTTTTACCACATAGATACCCAATGGCAGGACTATGGCCATCCTCATCATTGTACTCCACACACTGCACTCCCCTTTATCATAAAGGCTGCCCACAACATGCTGCCCTTTTACATGTTACACTCACTTTGTAGTATTCCCAGTACTCTGGAACATAACCTTCAGGAATCTCTGCAAGTTCAGCTTCACCTGACAAGGAAAGGACAGAAGGAACATTTAATTAAAGTTGAGGGGTTTTTAAAGTACCTTATATCCTGTCTTTCACATTAAGAAAAGATACTTATTTCACATGGAGAGTACTTAGTCCCTCAATCTGAATTCTATTCAGAAAAACTGAACTCTTAATTTTCCCAGACACTTCACACGTATCTAGCTCAGAGACTTTAAGCCACACAACAAAAGTGAAATTTGCTGCTATACAGAAGAAATAACTAAAATTAGGTCCACAGAAATGCCTTTAAAAGTATATGAGCTGAACACATGGATTTTCCCCAATTCCTCTACTAAACTCATCCCATATTATTACAGTAGTAGATTTAAAACATCTATTCCCAAGCAGAATTTTGGCTTTTTTTTCCAGATAAAAAGTGACAGTTGCAGTGTATGCAACTTTCTAAAGAAATACATAAAACCAGGTAATACAGACTCTTCAGGTGAATACAGGAGAACATCGCTAAACATGATGTTTGAAAGACTGTCAGAAGATGGAATCTCCTTTAAAAAAAGCAACAACCACAGAAAAACTGGGAACAACTTTAATGTACTCATATAGCAATACTGTAACTGTTAGGGCTCTTTCATGTTCTGCCAAAGAGTAAGCCTTAAAAGATTTCTCTTTTTCTATCCAGCATGTTTAGTTTCCATTTAATAATTTTGACTGTGTACTTCACTTAGTCAGGACAGAACACTCACCAATGAAGATGTTTACATACGTTATGAACAGTGCCACTGGAATTCCCGTCAGAAATACATAGAATCTCTGTGTAGGGTATAAAAAGGAAAAGAAACAGTATGGAAAACTTAGAAGCCTGACAAAATTTAGATAAGGTGAGTCTGAAAATGATGCAACAGCCAATAATTCTGGTATTTGCACTCATAGGTTGGACAGGGTTGTACATAAAGACATAATGTTGCTAAAATGAGCTAATTAAACTGGAATACAGAAACAGCGATGCTGTATCAGTCCATGAACCTATTTAGTTCAGATCTCCTGGAGAGGTCAGTCTCTGCAGAAGCAGACAGCAATGCTTTCCCTGGGTGCTGTCACAGCATCTTGCGACAACTGGCTTCAGCATTTAACCGTAGTGAGGCACTAACACCAATGCAATATAATCCAGCATGAATTTAACCACTGCTGGCTTTGGTAACTGTGGGAGACAGATAGTAAAAGAAGCCTGATCACATGAAGGGAGTTGTAGCAAATTGGCTGTTACCCATCACAACAGGCTTTATCCAAAAACCTAGTTTTTAGGGGTCAAACTCAGGTCAGGCTTCCTAAGTCTCATTTCTGCTATTATAGGTTTAGGTAACTGAAGGAAAACCCTGCAGGAGAGTAACCTAACACTTTTAAAAGGGGGACGGAGTGGAAATCAACCGTAGGTTACACATATATGAACACAGACACACAATTTAAGAATGCTACTACAGCATTAATTTAAGGACATATCACAATCTTTGCCATTTACCGATATTTGTACTTCATTTGGCCCTGATTTTACAACATAAGACTAAAAAAATCTTTAGGAGGAGAACTGGAAAATCTTGTTTATGTAAATAGCGCCAACCATATTTTAGACACTGTCATGTAAACAATAGCGAAAATTGTATTTTAGACACTCTTACACCATTTGCAAGGGATGTGTTGTACTGAATGTAATAAATTCCTTTTTAACTCACCAACAAGTTCAGAAATCGAGTATCATAAAAACTTGTTGCCTTGATAATAAACATTCTCTTCCCATGGCTGCTGCTGTGCCGCACAGGAGCTGAAAATTGAACCAGAGTGTTTAGGTTTTTTCTCCCTTTGGTGATTGTGCCAGGATGAGGTCAACAATGCATGAGAAAAAAAAAGTATACAGCAGCAGCTGAGTAGTTACAAGCTGGTTTTCTGTAGACTATCAATGATACTAAAAGCCTGCCTGAACTAATTTCCTATTTTGCTAGAACGAATCTACTCTTATTCTAACTCTAGTCATAGATCTATTGCTACCTGTAAGTCCCAAGAAATAAATCACTGAATGTCATAATACAGGGCAACGTAGATTCACAGATTATCATGTTAGGAAGTCAGGCCTCCTACCAATTTCGATCCACATTCTACCCAAGAAAATGTAATTTCTCAGTGTGGAAATAAAGCGATTTTCCTGTACGTTTTAGGGTTTCCTACCCCTGCTCAGCCAAGGACGAGCCGCAGCAGCCTGTCCTTACCACCCAGCTCCGCGCTCCTGCGCCAGCCCCCCGGCCCAGGTTGCGAGGAAATGCCCGAACCCAGCGGCCGCCCTCAGGCGGGGAGCCGAGACGGAGGCCCGCCCCCCACGCGCCCCTCTCCTCAGGAGGGCTCCTCTCATCCGCTGTTCAAGGTCACCTCGCCCCGGCACACCCTCCCTCGTCGTTCCCGCCGCCGAGGTCCTACCGAGGGTGCCGGGAAGGCGGGAGGCCCCGGCAGGCCAGGGGAGACCAGCGCTACCTGCCGCGCCGCTCACCGCCCGCTGAGCTCCCAAAACAGCCACTGCCCGCAGCAACAGACTCATGGCCGCCATAGCTGGAACTGGCACAGGGACGAATCCGGCAGCGCCACTCTCTGCTGTGGGTGAAGCTATGTGGCCGCCATCTTGGAGAAGGGCAGATCCCTCTCCTTCCGGTGCCCTCGCAGGACGCTGTCCCAGACGCGGGGCATTGTAGGAGGGGGGTCATGATGGCTGTCGTGGCAATGGCTGCGCTGCGCCAGCTGTTCGCGGGCACGCTGCGGCAGCCGGGAGCGCGGCCGGGCTCGGCAGCTGCCGGCCTCCCCGGGTGGGCACCGGGGTGGGGGAAACTGAGGTTCGATAAGAGATTGGGGCGGGGATACGGCGCGGCGCGGCACGGCACGGCACGGCACAGGCCGTAACGCGGCTCCCGGGAGGAAGGAGAGCGGCCCTTTGTGTTCCGCACTGGCGGGAAGCGGTTACTCCGGCTGTCCCGGCTCCCGAAACCTCGGCTGGGGGTTTGCAGAGTAGCTTATATCATGAGGCATGGTATAAGCCGATGCTTCCAGCGTGGGGTGGCTTTTTGTGCTTATACCACGTGTTTGCTGCTTTTGCCACTTAAAGTCAGAAGATGTACAGTGTGGCTTAAACTCATTCTTTCTTTTAATTTGCAAATTGCTTATCTCTGAGTATAGATAAATGATAATTAGATGAGACAATGGGTAGAGGAGGGAAAAAGCACTGAGATGACATTTTTCTGAAGAACTGAACCCGTGCCTTTTCTCTCTAGACTGTGGCGTCTGTTTGTCTGTAGGACCTGTGCCTTTAGGAACAAAAGAAACATTTAGCTGAATATTCTTTTTCTTACCATATATAGTTTTCCTTCTGATTTTTATGCAGGTTGACACTGAATCTACTCCAAAAGACCCTAGCAAAAGCTCAGCCGGTCCATCAGTTGAGTTTTCTGCACACTACTTTGTCTCGGAAAGGTCTGGAGGAGTTTTTTGATGATCCAAGAAACTGGGGAGAAAAAACAGTGAAGTCTGGTGGGTTATACTTAGGATTTCTGATAGTGATCTTTGTGCCGCTTATGCTTAGCTGAAATATGATCTGTCCTTTTGCATTATAGGAAACATTCATATCTACGTAAAACTTTTTATATGTATATGTATATGTACCTACATCTACTTGTGCATTTTATGCATGCTGATTTTATTTTTCCTATGTATTCTGTGTTTATGAAAGCACATAGCTATTATGCAACAAAACATTTTGCTGTAAATCCTTGTTGCTAAATGAGTGTGTCACAGAAGAGATGTTCTTGATGAAATATACAGTACCATGGAAGAAAAATTTCAATGTAAAGATTTATTTTATAGCTTTCCCTGTTCCCAGCCTTTTGCAAACACAAACAGCACATGTAGTTGCCTTTTTAATGGATCTGTATATTCAAAGTATCCACAAGGATAGCTTTCCAAATGGTAGTATCTTTTTTGAAGAAGTGATCCTTGTTCTATTGAGTCAGGTGAGCCTGCTACTTAGAAGCACTTCCCTCTTTTTCCCAATAAGAGAACTTTGTTCTATTAAAACAATTTTTTTTTTTTTTTTTTTTTTTTTTTACAGGGGATGCATGGAATATAAAGCAGCTAAGGGGCAAGAGTAATGAAGACTTGCACAAACTTTGGTAAGGAAATTTTAGTGAAGTAGCTTCTCTTCTTTCAAAGCAGCTCTGCACATTTGATGAAAGTGTGACTAGTAAACTTATTAGTTAGTAAATTTAGTCTGCCGTACAGCTCTGCATGTGTAAGCCTGCTTTGGGCTCAGAGCAGCCCAGATTGTATTCTCTGAATACAAAAGCTGTGCTGCGGCGGTTTGTGTGATAGTTGTGTCCAGTAAGAAGGGTTCAGGTTTGATATGAAGAGGCTGAGTTTGAGCCCTTTGGGAGTTGGAACTGCAGGACAGACTGGGCTGTGAGTGACCTCTGGTGGGACTAACCACTGAGTTAGATCAGCTTGGTCAGGTCTGTATCCATGCTGATTTTGCAAGTCTCTGAGGCTGCAGATTGCATCACCACTCTAGGCAGTGTGTGCTTGGGCTAAACTAGTAACTTAATTATTACTGTGAATAGTGGTTTTTCCTTGTGCTGTCTCATCCTTTTGCTGTGTACCTGTGAGAAGAGTCTGGCTCTGTCCATGTAGTGGAAGACTACTTAGTGTTGACCTCTTCCCTCCTTAGCCACTGTTACTCTAGGTTAAGTAAACCTGTCTTCTTGTACGTCCTGTCCATGAGCCCTCCCCTGCCCACCCCTGCAGGGCTTTCTGCAGCTGGTCAGTATCTTTTACCTTCTTTATATGAAGCTAGCAGCTATGGAATATGGGATTGTAGATTGGACAGCTGTGCTCTATCCAGCAGGGTAGTGAGTGAGTAATTGCTAATGCATCCAGAAACTACTTTATAAGTACTTCGTTTTCTGATTTAGGTATGTCCTACTGAAGGAAAAAAACATGCTTTTAACTTTAGAGCAAGAATCAAAACGACAACTCATGCCTATGCCAAGTCCAGAGCGATTGGAAAAGGTAACTTGTTCATACTAGCTAAAAATATAACTTTTGAGTAAAACTGCTGACTGAAAGATGAAGTGTTTGTAAACTTCTTGAAGCTTTCTTTTTTTAAAACGATTTCCCTGATTGTAGTCTAGGCACAAACACTGTGCTCAAGCAATACAGTAGGAAAGGCCTCTCCACCTGTTATACAATGCTGAAAAATATTTTGCCATCTTCAGGTCCTGAAACTGCACTAGAGGATATCTAGAAACCCCCTGGTAAAAGTTCAACATTATCTCTATCCTTACCCACCACAAACTTTTTTTAGCTACTTAAATGTTGCCAACTTCTTATCCAAACTTGTGCCTTTTGGTTCTTTTCTGTCCTCACTTTTGTCAACCCCTCCTTCTTTTGCATCACTGCCAACAATTTATTAAATTCTTTCCTCAGTATCTTTTTCACTGAAAACTTACTTATGCATCAACTGCCATCTCCATGCTTACGTCTCACAGGTGGAAATCTACACCTTCGTTGGCTAGTTAAATAATCCTGCTGTTTGACATGAGACATATTCTCAGATACTCCTCTATTTATCCAAATTAATTTGGGAAAAGTCTGACCTATACATGGTTAATCTGAATGTCTTTGTATGATTAATAATTTAACTCCTAGTTGCCATCACATACATCTGCAGCTGCATTATGACCTCTCTTTGTGTCACGTGTATTTATTTGGTGTCCTACTCTTGTCATTTCATCACTACTTACAAATTAGAGAAGATCAAATATAAAACTCTCCTCTGGGCTTCTAGTGTATCTTGTTCTAATTTATTGTAATACCATTTCTCAACTCTATTTTGTGATTCCCATTCTGAAAAGTATTTTCTGTCTAGTCCCACCTACACATTCATATTTAGACATTATGAATCACAGTAGAAGTTGTTGGGAGAGGGGACTTAAGTGGCCCCAACATGTCAAAAGTCAGATCATACCAACTGCCTGTTTGGTTTTGGCTGAAGCCCAAGAAAAGAAGTCAAGCACCAGTTAAATACTATGATTGCATTGAGACAAAATACAGCAATCTCTTTATTAGAATTAGCTCTAGCGGCTTCCCAGAGCATTTAATGTGTTGCCATATGTACTGTGTGTTACAGCAATAAGACAGATCTGACTATAAACCTTCAACTTGCGTGTCGTAGTTTGGTCAAGGCAGCTTTCTAAGTGAAACAAGAATACCAAACAGCCAGTACAAACATCTGACAGAAATTCATACACCATACCTTCTGTTAGCCTCTCCGGCTTCCTTCAGGCCCCTGCCTCAGAGCTTTCTATCCTTCCAGCCTCAGTATTAGATCTGGCTTTATGTATACCAGGCTGTCACTTCTTTCATATCTGTTCTGCTTTTAAGTCAGGTTTTTAAAATCCCCATCCTTTATTGTTCTGGTACACACAGGGTCAATTCAGCTATTTCACTTGGTCCAAAACTGTGAGATTACTGATGATGGTACTCCTAGTACGTCTTACCTTTGCTTTTCCTTCAAATTTTGTCTTAGCTTTTCATTTGAGATCTTTTAAATTGTCAGCACTGGGTTTTGTTGGCCCATCCTGAAACTGTTTCTTATTTGCAGGTAGAAAAGTCTATGAAAAATATAGATGTGGTTGTCAGAGAAAGAGAAACTGCTCTGAGGCTTTTACAAACCGGCCATGAAAAACCAGTGCCTGGCGAGTGGAGGCATGACTTCTTGGGGCGCACCTACTGGTATGGAAAAGAGAACTTTTTTTTTTTCATACATCTGATTTTTTTTGTATGTCTCTCTACCAGAAAATCCCTATCTAATCCAGAAAGAATGTATATGCTACAGAGAAAGAAATGTTCTTTGGTCAGCATTCAGATGCTTCTTGAGTTTTAGATTTGTGGTTTGGTGGTTTTTTTTAATGTAGTTATAATTCTTGCTAAATAATTCAGTGGCAAACTCTACCATTAGTTGTAGGCAAAATTAGTTTCACCCAGTTGTGATGCAAAATCCACATACTAGGGGACAACCACCCAAAGTTGCTGCATAAGACCATGTAAGCATCCGCTGGAATTTCCTACTGGTTTTGGCATATATTTACTTAGGTTGAAGCTTCTACCTTTAGAATTATTATCCAGGTACTTTCATTAATTAGTAATCTCAGGTGATGATGCTGAAGGCTCTGGCAGGACCTGCTGTTTCATTAACCAGTATTTTACCATTATTGTATTGGCTTTTGAAGCACTAATTACAGTATTCACCTCTGCCAGCAACAGTGTAGGTAACAGAAGGTCACACATTATTATAATGGTGATTTCTCAGTTGTTAGCCATTTGTTTACCCATTAAGTGTAAATCAGCAGAACACCAAATGCACTAACCACTAGATTTACATCTTTAGAGTAAGGCTTCTATGCATTTCTTTCTGGTTGGAAACACTGTCCACAAAGAAGGGTTTACCCAGCTATTTGGAGGTCTAGACCCAGTTAAAGCAGGGAGAAGGGGCAGAAACTCCACAGTACACATAGTTGTAGGTCTCACACAATCTGGATGCACTGGAGGCTCTAGGTAAGTCTGCACAAGCCATCTGTGCAGCCCATATGCAAGGGAAACCCCATACAGAAGTCACAGTCTATACTTAGAGCAGACGACTTATGTTCAGGCAGATCTGCACTTGACATGACATCCCAACACTGGCATTTAAAAGATAACTGTAGTAGAAACAAAACTCTCTTCACAGAGTTTGGTCATACCAGCTTTTGAAAGTTTTCTTATGGAGTAACTTTAAAATACAAAAGCAAAGAATGACCATCTATACTGGGCCCCCTCTTCAAACATCTACAGTTTTTAAAGCAAGACCACTTTCTACAGAAAGATGCCAAGCTATGTGTAAGATGTATTACAAATCAAGCCAGCAATAGAGCTGAAAGTCAATACCACACACAAATCCTGTTATCTACTGGTCAGACCACTTTATTGCTGTACTGTGTAACTGGTAGAATCTGAGAATGAAGACAAAAGGTATACATTCTATCATCACTTTTGTCTATCTTTAACAGGTACACTTACAAGGAATGGCCAATACCATGGCACCTGAACAAAAAATACAAAAAGAGGAAATTCTATTACTTACCTCATGTGAATCACTTCATCAGGTAAAAAGCTTTTATTTCATATTGGAAGTTATTTTCTGATCTGTTCCTCAGTTGTACTTATTCCACTTTGCAAGGAAAAAACAGTAGTCATCTTGTTTTTACAGCTAGTAGACTGAAAAGAAGGCTTAAATGAAGTTGCACTGTAAATAACTTTACATGCAGATTATCCAAGATCCTCCCAGAGGTGGAATTTTGTACAATTCAAAAGCAGAAGAAAAGAAGATCACTTTGCAGGCATCAAAACCAAATTAATCCTGAAGTTGCCTGTATTTGATTAGGGGAGGGGAGCTCATTAAGGTTGTTACAAGCTATCTAGAAATTAATCACTGACGTCTCTATTTCAGGCTCAGACTTGAAAAATCTTTACGTAGAAGGGCAAGAAGGCAAAACCAAGAGAGGACGAGGCAGAAGGTCTTGGAAAGTAAGTTCCCTCACCTTGCTGTAAAATCTCAGATCCAGTAACATGCCGGAAGAGCGCTGCAAGCAATTGGTCAAGTATCCTTGTGACTGACCATGAAACAAGTTCTGAAACTAGCGACCAGCCCAACTGAGCATGCTTGAGTGTCTCCATCTTACTTTTTTTTTTTTTTTTTAAAAAAAAACACCTCACATTTGACCTAAATTAAACTTGTGATCTGGAATTAAAAAGCAGCTTTGGTGCATAACTCAAGTTAATCCTAACAGTTGTCTCTAGAAATTATGTATTAACCAGCTATTATTTAAGTGAGACATACATCATTAACAGAGAAAAGCAGAAACTGACTGAGGAAAGTATGAAGTGTAGGGGTGATATTTACCTGGTTTAAATATGCATTAAAACCAGGCAGAAACACAAGAGTCTCAGGATTTCACATACTAGCCTTTGGTCCCTGATCATGAGAGTATTTGTGCCGTGTTTTTCTGCAGTGCAAAATGTTTGAAAAGGAAGACTAGTAAGCCTTCTGTGAAACTGAAGTAGAAAGGTGCTGCTGCTCTCAGCTGATAAGACACCTACTTCATGAAAGCTTTTAACCTTCACAGGAGGTTGTGTAGAAATTCAGAATAAAGTCACAAATACTAGTCTTTCAGGAAGCAAATGTGCTGTGCAATATAGTCTGATAAAACACTGGAAACTCCACAGGAACCAAAACTGTAGAAGGTAAATGTGTCTCCATCATCTTGACCTTCAGTTCCTCCTCTCCATTACACAAAATACTCACTTAACAAGACCCCTACAGTGGTAAGAACCTCAGTGTTTTGCTCTCCATATGGTGCTAGAACATTCACAGGTACTACCATGATACGTAATTCTTTTAAGAAGATAAACAGGTCAAAGTTAATTAGACATACTGAAACCTAAGCACATGACACAGAAGGAAAGCTAAAACTGCACAGTCAATTCCTGACAAGATACCAGAAAAGCCTACTTTGTCTTCACCTCACCACAAGCTATCCAGTCAATCTTAGTACTTCACTGATGCCACAGTAACTTTATCAAGCATTAGTCAGTGCTGTGAGCTGCAATACAAGTTCAGTTGACATTCCACATTTACTTGAACGCAAGCTAGACAATCTTCTTCTTCCACGACAACAACAGTTTGCCTCATTTTGTGAGAGAAATATGGTTTGTCAACAGCTTTGAAAATCTGGAGCAAGCAGCTTTGTCTCAAGAGGAATTAACGGTCATGATCAGACAGAAGGAGGCTGTTTTGATAAATTATTTTATTGTTTGGAGGTAATGTAGAACAGTTTTCAACTAGTGGCCCCATTATTTTTCCACAAAGTCTTTTTAGGATACAGAAGATGTAATAGTATTGTTTACATTTTTTTTTAATCAGTTAAATGCTATTTGGTTTTCCACAGCTTTTAAAGTAAGGAAGGAGTAAAACTTCATTGTGTCCCAATACAGAACATCACACTGCTGTAAATTAAAGTGAGCTTAACAGCAGCATAGAGCTGCATCAGCCAGTTCCTACTGAAAAACAAGTCTTCCTCCTTCCTCTGACCCTGAGTGCACACTCCTTGTGCAGGCACTTACTGACCCTGCTGCGAGTCAGCCGAAGGAGCTGTACCAGCAATAAACCAGCAGTGACAGAGTTACAGCTTACTGCTGAATTGTCATGCCACATCCTGAGGTCTTCTGTGGCTATTCTAGTCTTGGAGAGACAATACTTGGCCTTAAGGGCCACAGCCCAAACAAGTTTTGCTTCTCACCTACGTCACAAATGCATTATATACATTCTCAGAAGTGAGGTGGAAAGCACTGATTGTTTATTGAAATTAAATTGTTCCATAATAGAAAATTAACAAACCAGTGCTTAATTAACATTTGCTACACGGAATGTAATGCTTTCATGGACAGTAAAAGTTTACACTGAACTGAGTCACCCAGAGCAGGTTACTAAATACAAAATTTCCATTTTTAAAACAGAAGAGTAACTTTCTGCTGCAAGTACTCACAAAGTTGCTCAAATATAAAAGACCACATTTTATTTTTAAAGAGAGGAGTAAGAGCAATTTAAGGCCAAGGTACCAGCAAGGAAGACTAATACATGAAAGTAGACAAGAGGTTTTTAATAAATTTGCATGGGCATTTGCAAGGTTTTGCTTTTATCTATTAGCTAACTTGTAAAGCTGTTCCCAGGAAAAGATACTACAGAAAATAGATATTTATACAAAATTATAAAATGCTTGTTATGTGAATTATTGCTTTACAAGGGATGTAAACATCCTTTTTCTATGGCAGTACCAATTAGGTCTCAAAATTTCTAAGGTTCGTTAAAATGGAACTTGAATTATGCAAAAAATCCAATATAAACTTTCTACAAAAAAAGAGAGTCCATCCCATTCCTGAGTATGCTAAAGCTATAAAACTGAAGGAGCATGGAGCAGGCAGCAGTTTTCACAGTAAGAGGTTTAAGGACATTTTCTTTCTACACACTGTTTCCCTCCTTCTTCATATTCTTGTTTAGAAATCCACATCTGCTGAAAAGTACCCTATTAAAAAAAAAAAAAACAAACCAAAAACCACACAATTAATAATAATTAAAAAATCCCAAAATGAACAGTGGTTAAGTGAAACATTATTAGTTTTTCCTAGGAGGAAAACCATGCAAATCTTTACAGTAAATGAGGTAAGAGGACTCAAGCTGCTTAACTCAAGATCTTGAGTTTTACATTGCTAGTGATTAAACTAAAGACAAAAGCTGCAGCACTGAAAGCTGATTTCAGCCTCCTGTTCCCATACTGCTAAATTATTCCCCACAAACCACTTCAGTACTCAGTAACTTGTAGAATTAAGCTCAGGAATATGATGCAGAAACACGTTTGCTGCTTCTATGGTGTACTATATACATGTCATTTTTAGATACCATATTTCAAGCCTGCACTTTGCTGTTAAAAATGGGAGAATGTAGCAAGTTATTTTTTGATTGGAAATGCTCATCTCGTCTTGTTTTTAAAACAGATTCTCTTCACCTTACCACAGGGGTAAACAAGATGATGATTGCTACAGTAGCATAAACTCTGTAATACACTCCCTGTGGAATTGTATTTTTGGGTGACAGTGCTGCATAGCACAGCAATATAGTTGTCCTGGTTCAGACAGGACAGGATTAATTTGGTACAGCCAGGCTATTCTATACCATGCTGAAAACCTGCCCTGGGGTGAGTTCCGGTTTGGTGGAGGTGTTGGGGATGGGACAGGACACACACATGGAGGGATGATGACAACGGTGGTCTGTGATCAATCTGCTCACGAGCATCTCTTTGTCTATGCGCTATCACTTATTTGTAGATTTCTGTTGTTATTGCTGTTGTTACTGCAATTGTTTCTTATGTGTTTCTGTATTAAACTCTCCTTATCTGAACTCAAAAAGGCATTTTAAAACTCTCTTGTTTGCAGTGATGGGGCAGCCACAGTGCCCAACTGGCTTGGCCAACTGGCTTGACCAAAACTTTATACTAAACTATTACAATAGTAACATAGGTTACTAACCAAAGACGCCAAAATTGAACCACCAATCCACGAGCTGAACCTCCGCTCCACTGTTGTGTTGTTTGCTATCAACTTCAGGCGCATGCTCTGAATAGAAAAGGAGGCAAAATGAAAGAACAATCAGACAAATTGTAGGCTCATGACCTTTAGGGACAGCAAAATCAACTCGGTGTGCATATCAACATGCAGGTGGAAAAGGCCAATTTTATTTAACTTGCAATGGTGCTCATCTGCCCTGTACTTCACAATTCAGGAACAGCCATAGTGGAACAGAACATGTATGTGCCTTTTATCATGTCTCCCAAGAGGGGGCAGCAGCAAATGCTTAAGGCTAGAAATAGGGCAGGTGGAGAGCAATAATCCTCAGGGTACATATTGTCACCTCTTAGCCCATAGAATCCTAGAATGCAATGGGTTGGAAGCGACCTTCCAAGGTCAGCCTAGTCTAACTAGGTTGCTCAGAGGACCATCAAGCCTGCCCTTGAACATCTCCAGACCTTTTTGGGCCTATTCATTTCTTTTCCTTTCCAAATGCATTGTAGCCTTTGTATTTCAATGGTTTCTCCTCAGCTGTTATAAGAAGCAGTGAATAACTACCTTTCCCAGTTTCTTGTAATGTTCATGATTTCAGAGCTGCTACAAGTAGAACATTTTTTCTTGAATATGAATATTCAAGAAATATCATAAGCTGTATGTGCTCTCCAGAATACAGGTGTAAAGTATTAATACTGTCTTTAACATCAAGTGATTAAAAAAACCAAACAAGTATGTTAAATCACCAGATTTTATTGGGTAGATGGGAGTTGTGTGTAGAAACCCCGGAAGAAAATTCCCATGACAAAGTGACAAGACCTCAGGCAGAATGACTTAATTTGCCTCAGGTTAGTCAGCAACACTTCAGAAGAGAAGCCATCAAGGGAAATAGTGCCTCTTGCTTAGGGACAATTACAGAACTTAAAACCAAAATCTGAAAGCAGGAATGGAGAAGTAGAGAATTCAGAAAGCAGTTGTAATATCTGCTGAAATTAATTTCTTGTAAGGACTTTTCAAGACTTCTTTCTCTTCTTTAGAGAAGGAGAATTCTTACCCCAAAGAAATCTCTTCAGCTCTTCAGTTAGGTTCCTAACAAACTCAAAGCTATGATACATGCTCGTGTATTTATTTGGCAGAAAAGCAAGATAAGTAATTCAGTGCAGTAATTTAAAAGAGTTGTTTTACCGGTGGAGTTTTCTGAGACAGCTCTCGGTTCAATCTGTCTGTGAAACTCTGTATGAGAGTGTTTCCTCCTGCAACAATCACACTCCCATAGAGGCCCTGAAAAGAGAATAAGCAACCTACAATGTTAACTCTGAAGTTATTCTGAAAATAACTTTTTCACAGAAACGAGGAGTGGCACACAAGTACATATAATCAGCAGCAATAATATGTCACTTGATGCCAACAGTATTACCTCGCTCAATCTAATTTTTAATCACTTGAAAAAAATTGCAAGACAGTTTAATACTAAACTATACAAGGGAGACAGAAGCTGTGTGATTAATGACTTTAAATTATTTCACAGAGTATTTTCTCCTACAGAGAACTCTACACCTACAGATATCTCCTGTATCTGAACTGTTGGTTTTCTTACCGGTGGCTGTTCCAATCACAAAGGAAAACCCCACAGCACTGCAGCAGCTTTCGATCTCACTAATGCTGCAGTTGGTGAATACAACCCATGGCCTGGCCTGCTAAGCATGCCTGACATGCCAGTTAAGAGGAAAATTTTTTGCAACAACCCCCATGCAGTCCATATCAAACTGGAATATTTTCAAATCAACACCTGAGAAAGTTAGCACATAGTTTTTAAAAGAAAGTTTCCCTCTAAAACCTCTCTTCTTCCTTCTACTCTCTATAAAAGTTCCATGTGATTAGATGTTTAGAAAGTGTATCTGCCATGACCCAAAACCTGAAGGTAATACTCGAAGTTATGAACATAAAATGCTCATCTGAAGCCCATCCAATGCACATTGTGCAGCACCAGCCCCAAAATCTGAAAGTGAGCTATTTAAATATAGGTAGAAACACTAAGTAAAAGTAAAAAAATCCCGACATAACATTTTGTAAGACAAACCTGTAATTGTATATATTCCTATAAACAAACACATAATACTTAGAAAATCATTCTAATGTGTTTATCATTATCCCAGGAAATCCACATTTCACAGAATCATGGAATGGTAGGGGTTGGAAAGGACCTCTAGAGATCATCTAGTCCAGCTCCCCTGCCAAAGCAGGTTCATCTAGGCAAGGTCACACAGAAACACGTCC